>JAYEVF010000052.1:0-290308 GCA_036346355.1 Rhipidocladum racemiflorum
TACATACGTAACAGGCGTTGCCGCAACGAAACTTTCTTCCAAACATGCCGAATGGGATGTACATAGCCGTAGCACATTCGACATGCATTACGAATCCGCCTGAGTGTACGTGAAACATTCCTTCACGCCCGTGCAGAGCAATCGTAAGGAGCGTCCGCACGAAACGATGAAGAAATGAAACCGAGCGGCAAGCACGACCGATGGACCGCGTAATGTCGTAACTCATTTTGGCAGGCATTTCGAATCCGTCCGAAGTCGGTAGCGAAATATTACGCGAAGACGGGGTTCGCGACGCTCAGATGCGCTGGGCAGACAAACGAAAGCGATGCGAAAGAAACTGAGTGCCAAACACACCGAATGAACCTACGAAGTTCGCTTGTGCTTTTCAGCTTTAGTTACGGTTCCGACCCAGCGGTGTGAGACATTCCACTACGGCTGGTCCCAGCGAACACCGCATTGCACCAGCACGCAAAGCGGGTGACGGAAGGAAATCGAGTGCCAAACACCCGAATGATCTTCTTGTTCGCCGTAGTCACTTTGGCACGCACTTCAAAAACCGTCAGGAGTCGTTGTGGAACATTCCTCACGGCGGGTCCCAACGGAGTTACGTAAGATGCTTGCGTATGAAACTGCTCAACTGAAGAAAAGCGCTGCGAAACATCGCGAATGGACTTCATCGTATGCCTCGTAACTCTGTTCGGGCATGCATTTGGAATCTCTTGAGTCGTTGTGGAACTTTCCGCATAGCAGCGTCTGATAAGCAACATGCGTTAGAAAATGACGCAAGAAATGAAACCGAGTGTCAAGCACCCCAAATAGACTTCATCTGTTTACTAGCTCCTATTAGCATCGACTTTGGGTCCCTCCGAATCGTTCACGGAGACCTGCACTGATAAATGGTACTGTAAGCTTCCGAGCGTCTTGAATGGTGCACGGATCGAACAATGGTGCCAAGCAACCGAATCGACTGTTGCAATGGGTGCTTGCATGCTTATGTGCTTAGAAAAAGCGACACCGAAGCAATCGAGTGTCCAACACGCCGAATAGACTTCACACGTGCCTAGCTCATTTCGGCCAAGCATTTCGAGTGCACGCTCGAGTCTGCGTTAAATATTCATCCACAGGGGACCCAAAATGGTACCGTTAGCTACATACGTAACAGGCGTATGCCGCGAAGCGAAACTTTCTTCCAAACATGCCGAATGGGATGTACATAGCCGTAGCACATTCGACATGCATTACGAATCCGCTTTGAAAGTGTAATGGAAACATTCCTTCACGCCGTGCGAGAGCAGTCTTGCATAAGGGAGCGCCCGCATTTAAAACGATGAAGAAATGAAACCGAGCGGCAAGCACGACCGATGGACTTCGCATGTGTCGTAACTCATTTTGGAAGGCATTTTAACTGGCCCGAGTCGGGCGCAAATATTACGCGAAAGACGGGTTCGCCTTGACGCCACGCTAGCATTACAAGCGAAAGCGATCGCGCTAAAGAAACTGAGTGCCAAACACACCGAATGAACCTACGGTTAAGCTTGTGCTTTTCAGCTTTAGTTCCGGTTCGACCCAGCCGTGTGAGACATTCCACTACGGCTGGTCCCAGCGGCACTGCAACTGCACCCGCCATAAGCGGGTGACGGAAGGAAACTGAGTGCCAAACACCCCGAATGATCTTCTTGTTCGGCCGTAGTCACTTTGGCACGCACTTCAAAACCGGCCCAGTCGTTGTGGAACATTCCTCCACGGCGGGTCCCGACGTTACGTAAGATGCTTGCGTATGAAAGCTGTTCAACGGAAGAAAACTGCTTGCGAAACATCGCGAATGGACTTCGTATGCCTCGTAACTCTGTTCAGCATGCATTTGGAATCTCTTCGAGTCGTTGTGGAACTTTCCCACGCATAGCAGCGTCTGATGCTTGACATGTTAGAAAATGACGCAAGAAATGAAAATGAGTGTCAAGCACCCCAAATTGACTTCATCTGTTTACTAGCTCCTATTAGCATCGACTTTGGGTCCCTCCGAATCGTTGCGAGACCTGCACGGTAAATGGTACTGTAAGGTTCGAGCGTGCGGTATTGGTGCAGGTATCTAACATTGGTGCAAAGAAACCGTAATCGACGGGTCGCATTGGGTGCTTGCATGCTTATGTGCTTATAAAAACGACACCCGAAACGAAACTGAGTGTCCAACACGCCGAATAGACTTCACACGTGCCTAGCTCATTTCGGGCAAGCATTTTGAGTACGCCGAGTCTCAAGTTAAACATTCATCCACAGGGGACCCAAAAATGGTACCGTTAGCTACATACGTAACAGGGGCGTTGCCGCGAAAGCGAAACTTTCTTCCAAACATGCCGAATGGGATGTACATAGCCGTAGCACATTCGACATGCATTACGAATCCGCCTCGAGTAATTGTGAAACATTCCTTCACGCCGTGCAGTAAAGCGAGTCGCACGTAGGGAGAGTCCGCACGCGAAACGATGAAGAAATGAAACCGAAGCGGCAAGCACGCCAGTGGACTTCGCATGTGTCGTAACTCATTTTGGCAGGCATTTGAATCCGTCTGTCGGCGCGAAATATTACGCGAAGACGGTTCGCGACGCCGCTCAGACGCTGCATTACAAACGAAGCGATGTCGCGAAGAAAGCGAAGTGCCAAACACCCCGAATGAACCTACGGTTCGCTTGTGCTTTTCAGCTTTAGTTCCGGTTCCGACCCAGGCCCGGTGTGAGATATTCCACTACGGCTGGTCCCCAACGGCAACTGCACTGCACCAAAGACGCAAACGGGTGACGGAAGGAAACTGAGTGCCAAACACCCCGAATGATCTTCTTGTTCGCCGTAGTCACTTTGGCACGCACTTCAAAACCGTCCGAGTCGTTGTGGAACATTCCTCCACGGCGGGTCCCGACGGGTTCTGTAAGATGCTTGCGTATGAAACTGTTCAATGGAGGAAAACTGCTTGCGAAACATCGCGAATGGATTTCGTATGCCTCGTAACTCTGTTCGGCATGCATTTCGAATCTCTTCAAGTCGGTGTGGAACTTTCCCACGCAACGCGTACAGTAAGCAGCATGCGTTAGAAAATGACGCAAGAAATGAAACTGAGTGTCAAGCACCCCAAATGGACTTCATCTGTTTACTAGCTCCTATTAGCATCGACTTTTGGTCCCTCCGAATCGTTGCGAGACCTGCACGGTAAATGGTACTGTAAGCTTCGAGCGTGCCGGAATGGTGCACGGATCGAACAATGGTGCCAAGCAACCGGAATCGACGGGTTGCAATGGGTGCTTGCATGCTTATGTGCTTAGAAAAACGACACCCGAAACGAACCGAAAGTGTCCAACACGCCGAATAGACTTCACACGCGTGCCTAGCTCATTTCGCAAGCATTTCGAGTGCCTTTCGAGTTCATGCGTGAAACATTCATCCACAGGGGACCCAAAATGGTACCGTTAGCTACATACGTAACAGGGCGTTGCACGAAACGAAACTTTCTTCCAAACATGCCGAATGGGATGTACATAGCCGTAGCACATTCGACATGCATTACGAATCCGCCTGAGTGTCTGTGAAACATTCCTTCACGCCGTGCAGAACGAGTATCTTAGGGAGCGTCCGCATCGAAAACGATGAAGAAATGAAACCGAAGCGGCAAGCACGACCGATGGACCGCGTAATGTGTCGTAACTCATTTGGGCAGGCATTTCGAATCCGTCCGAAGTCGGTAGCGAAATATTACGCGAAAGACGGGTTCGCACGCTCTTGTCGCGCTAGCATTACAAGCGAAAGCGATGCGCGAAGAAAGAAACTGAGTGCCAAACACACCGAATGAACCTACGGTTCGCTTGTGCTTTTCAAAGCTTTTAGTTCCGGTTCCACCCAGCGGTGTGAGACATTCCACTACGAAGCACAGTCCCCTAACGGGCAACCGCAGCTGCAATTTCAGCACGCAAACGAATTTTGACGGAAGGGAAACTGACTGCCAAACACCCCGAATGATCTTCTTGTTCGCCGTAGTCACTTTGGCACGCACTTCAAAACCGTCCGAGTTGTTGTGGAACATTCCTCCACGGCGGTCCCAACGGGTTCTGTAAGATGCTTGCATATGAAACTGTTCAACGGAAGAAAACTGCCTGCGAAACATCGCGAATGGACTTCGTATGCCTCGTAACTCTGTTCGGCATGCATTTGGAATCTCTTCGAGTCGGTGTGGAACTTTCCCACGCAACGCCAGACAGAAGCAAAGATCGTTAGAAAATGACGCAAGAAATGAAACTAAGTGTCAAGCACCCCAAATGGACTTCATCTGTTTACTAGCTCCTATTAGCATCGACTTTGGGTCCCTCCGAATCGTTGCGAGACCTGGACGGTAAATGGTACTGTAAGCTTCGAGCGTCTGGGAATGGTGCCGCGGATCGAACAATGGTGCCAAGCAACCGGAATCGGCCAGTCGCAATGGGTGCTTGCATGCTTATGTGCTTAGAAAAGCGACACTCAAAGCGAAACTGAGTGTCCAACACGCCGAATAGACTTCACACGTGCCTAGCTCATTTCGCAAGCATTTCGAAAGCACGCCGAGTCTGTGTTAAACATTCATCCACGTGGGACCCAAAATGGTACCGTTAGCTACATACGTTTGGGCGCTGTACGAAACGAAACTTTCTTCCAAACATGCCGAATGGGATGTACATAGCCGTAACACATTCGACATGCACATTACGAATCCGCCGAGTGTCTGTGAAACATTCCTTCACGCCGCAAGCGTGAACGAGCAGTCGTAGGGAGCGCCCATCGAAACGATGAAGAAATGAAACCGAGCGGCAAGCACGACCCGATGGACTTCGTGATGTGTCGTAACTCATTTTGGCAGGCATTTCGAATCCATTCCGAAGTCGGGCGCGAAATATTACACGAAGACGGTTCGCGCTCTTGTCAGACTGCGTACAAAGCGAAAGCGATGCGCGAAGAAACCGAAAGTGCCAAACACCCCGAATGAACCTCACGAAGTTAAGCTTGTGCTTTTCAGCTTTAGTTCGGTTCCGACCCAGCCGGTGTGAGACATTCCACTCACGGTGGTCCCTAACGGCACCGGCAACTTGCACCAAGACGCAAACGGGTGACGGAAGGAAACTGAGTGCCAAACACCCCGAATGATCTTCTTGTTCGCCGTAGTCACTTTGGCACGCACTTCAAAACTGATGAGGACATCACTACCATGGATACGGCCATACTTACAAACCCAATGGAAACCAACAATGTCATACAAGGGCCAATTACTCGAGCTCGGGCACGACAATTCAATTACCAGGTGAATGCGTTCCTCGGGTTGCATACAGATAATTTTATGAATGGAATGCTATTTAATCCTCGTGATGATTTTATTGTCCTTAGGAACCATGGAGAAGGACTCCCAAACGTCAAGCATGAAGCCAATTCTTCCGGTGCACAAGTTCAACTCGGATTCGGCCTCCGGGACAGCACCAACTTCAAACGACCATAACTTTTGATCCACAAGGGTGTTTGAGGTCTATGAGTACTGGTTGGAAAGGTTTCGACGTCCTCTTTCCAACGGATCTGGCCCCATCTCCAAATTCCTAACGAGTCAACGGGAATCTGCAAAACAATTGGCGTCACTTTTCCAAATCGAGAAGACGTGGGCTTTGGGCCTTGTAATAGAGTTGTAGTTGGTATCCTACTGCTTTGGACGTGTTTCCCACGCCCCTACCTCTTATAAATAGCCAGACATCGGCTCCTTAGGGTTTTGGGTTTTATTTGATTAGTTTAGCCAAGTGCAAACTTGATCCTGCGAGTTGTGCTTTGGACAGCCACCTTGTCAAGATCGTCAATAAGACTCCCACTTTGTTTCGCTTCAGTTTTATCCGCAATTTAAGATTGATTATACTATTGTTCTTTCTTGTTCTTCTGTTGCTTGCAGGAATCGAACCTCGTGTTCAGGTTGATCGTGCCTACGGCAATATAAATAACCCGCTGTAGTTGGTTTAGCGATTGCTAAAGGCGCATCGTCGTAAATGCGGTGTAGTCGGATCGTCAAAGTCGACTCTAACAAATCGATCGTGGTGTTTCTCATCGAAAGATCGGGACACCCATAGTGCCATCACGGCGCCATCAAGTGGTATCAGAGCAAGCCAGGTTGCTCGGTGAGAATTCTTTACCCTAGATTAGTAGATTGATATCTTTCCTATAGTCCAGAGAAACGCCATCAGATTGGATCTCCCCATACCAAAACAATTTGAACCTCGCATTTTCCTTTCCAAAGGTAATCGCTGCGTTATTGAATTTTTGGTTGCATCGTCGTGTCGAGTTGCTGAATTCTAGTCTAGTTGGAGTCCAGGTCAGAAAGCGGTTTCGAGTTGTATTCGGTTTCGAGTTGTGTTCCGTTTCGGTCCCGAACTGTTAAAAAAAAAAAAAGAAGAAAAGGTGTTCGGACCGAAGTTTTCTTTTCGTCTACTTGGTCGCCGCTTGACTGATCGTCTACTTGGTCGTCCGACCAGCTGCCCTCCTGTTAGCCGACTGGTCGCCTCCCGACTGGTCGCCTCCCGACTGGTCGTTACCTTCCGATTGGTCGCCCACCGATGCGTCGCCGATGTTGCCTACCGGTGGTTGCCTCCCGATCGCCCTCCCGATGCCGCCACTGTTAGCCGATCGTCGCCTCCTGACCGTCGCCCGCTAGCCGTCGCTACCTGGTCGCTTCATCGCCGCCGATCGGGCGCTGACCGATCGCTTCACCTGGCCGTCTGACCGGGTCACACGATCGTCTTCCGCCTGCATAGCACTTGAAAGAAAAACGAAGTCGGATCGTTCCGTAAAAAAAAAAAAAAAAAAAAAAAAAACCGAGTCTGTAACAGATCCGAAAATTTTTATGTGCCAAACCTATTTGCACAAGATCACCCGATCTTTTGAGATAGTTCCCTTCTTTCGCGAATTTTTTCGCTGCTTTTTTATCTCGCCATGGAACTGCATCGCCGACCACGACTACGCTTTTGAGTCACGATCCTTGCTAGCCTCGAGTCGAGAACTAGTGACTAGACGTTGAACAATTCTTCAATTTTGCATTCACCGATTGGATTATTGCTAACCTTTGCTACTAAATTAAGCCTGTCCAAGCTCCACTTTCTACCCGTACAGGCGTTCGATCCCTTGGCAATCGCTCTACACAAACTTAGGAGAACCTTTGACAACGCCAGCGGCCGACAAGCGCCTGCTTTGCATTGTAAGAACTTGTAAGAACTTGGGTCATAGGCTTGAGTGCTTGAGAGACTTGCCACCTAGTAGTCGATAGGAACATTATACTTGTGGTTTTGTTTCCTTGTCATCAACTAACCATGTCAGGTGACGAGTTCACTTCATCACTCTCCACGAACCAAGGGCATCATTACTCACTTCCAAAAGATGACGAGGAAACCACCGATGGTCTTAGCGAGGATGTACGGCTCACTAATGAGCGTATGTCAATGCAGAAGACCGTCTCAGATCCATCGAGGCCGCACAAGGGATTGCTAACACTACTCTTGCTACTATTTTGGCTAGACTTGATACTTTTGTGCAGCTGCATCTGGTGCTTCCAATCCACCTCCCCGTCGTCAAGCAACAATTCAGCTCCACAGGAGGCCCCAACAGATTTAGAAGAACAGAGCGAAGAGCACGAATATGATGACACCACTGATGTGGAGGAGGCCAACCCCATCCATTACGATAATGATCGTAACCATCAACGGCTACGCTTCAATCAGCAAGGTATGCGACGTGATCCTCCACGACCAAGGGAACGAGAACGAGATGATGTTTTCCCTAAGGTAAATTTCAATATGCCACCTTTTGAAGGTAAATATGACCCTGATGGTTACCTTAGTTGGGAATTACTTGTGGATCAAAAATTTGCGTGCCATGATTTCCTTGAGAATAGAAGAGTTAGGGCTGCCACAAGTGAGTTCACTGATTTTGCTTCGCTTGGTGGAGAGAACATTGCCGTGCTCATCCAAATAATATACCCACCACTTGGGAAGCCTTGAAATTGCTAATGAGGCATAGATTTGTTCCTTCATACTATGCTAGAAATTTATTGAATAAATTGCAGCGCCTACAGCAAGGTAATAATTCGGTGGAAGAATATTACCAAGAATTGCAAATTGGCATGTTGCGTTGTGGATTAATTGAGAATGAGGAAGCTTCTATGGCTCGTTTCTTAGGTGGTTTAACTCGAGAAATCCAGGATATTCTAGACTATAAGGATTATAATTCGATGACTCGGTTGTTCCATCTTGCTTGCAAAGCTGAGCGTGAAGTGCAGGGTCGCCAATCGAGGGCCAAGACTAACTTTTCTGCAGGTCGAACTACTTCGTGGACACCGCGCACCCCTGCTGCCCCTGCTGGCCGTACTACCACGCCGACCTCTTCCATCAACAGAGCGGCGTCCACCACCGCAAATTCGGCACTACGACCAACGCCCGACGAAAAGTGCCACACAAGCTACTACAAATAGTTCGCCGTCGCTTGGTCGCATCAACGGGACGCACTAAAGATGTTCTGTGCCATCGCTGCAAGGGTTTCGGACACATGATGGAGGAGTGTCCGAACAAGCGTGTGTTAATAATCCGTGAAGACGGCGAGTATGACTCGGCAAGTGATCTTGATGAAGAAACATATGCTTTGCTCGCTGAACATGAAGACGGCGATCCAAATGCCGAGCACGACGAGGTGCACGTGAGCGCTGGTGATGCTGACCAATATTTGAGTATTATTGCACAACGTGTGCTTAGTGCTCAGATTGCTCGCGCCGATCCAAATCAACGCCACAACTTGTTTTACACAAAAGGCGTCATCAAGGAAGCGATCCATTCGAATAATCATTGATGGGGAGTTGCAATAATCTAGCCAGCATGGACATGGTGGAGAAGCTAGCACTCTCCACTAGACCACACCCTCAGCCCTACCACATTCAATGGTTCAACACCATAGGCAAACTCAAGGTAACTCGCATGGTAAGAGTACATTTCGCTTTAGGTTCCTATCATGATTATGTTGATTGCGATGTCGCATCTATGCAAGCATGTTCTATGTTATTAGGTAGACCGTGGCAATATGATAAGGATTGCTTACATCATGGTAGAACAAATCAATACTCTTTTGTGCATAAAGAAAAGAAAATTGTGCTACACCCAATGTCGCCTGATGCCATTGTAAAGGATGAAATCGCTAGATCTAGCAAAGAGAAAACTCGAGAGAATTCTAAGAGTGAAAATCAGATTGTCACCAAAGGACTTGAACAACATAAACAGAAAGAATCTAACCTTGATTATGCTAAGCCGAATGAGATTAAATTGAAAGGTGCTTGTTTTCTTGCAACAAAATCTGATTTGAATGAGTTGGTCGTTTGTAGGTCTACATGCTATGCTTTGGTCTGCAAAGAAACTTTGTTTTCTCTAGAGGAGATGTCCCTCTCTTTGCCTCCTGTTGTCACTAACCTTTGCAGGAATACACCGACATCTTTCCAAAGGACATCCCCTCAGGGCTGCCGCCAATTAGAGGGATTGAGCATCAAATTGATCTCATTCCAGGGGCATCCTTGCCCAACCGAGCACCTTACAGAACCAACCCTGAAGAGACACAAGAGATACAACGCCAAGTTCACGAATTGCTTGATAAAGGGTAATGCGACGTGAATCTCTTAGTCCTTGTGCTGTACCAGTCATTTTAGTACCTAAGAAAGATGGAACATGGCGCATGTGTGTGGATTGTAGAGCAATTAATAATATCACCATTAGATATCGCCATCCTATTCCTCGGTTAGACGATATGCTTGATGAACTAAGTGGCTCTACTATGTTCTCTAAAGTGGATTTGCGTAGTGGGTATCACCAGATTCGCATGAAGTTAGGAGATGAATGGAAAACAGCATTTAAAACTAAGTTCGGGTTATATGAGTGGTTAGTAATGCCTTTCGGATTGACTAATGCTCCTAGCACATTTATGAGACTGATGAACGAGGTTTTACGTGTTTTCATTGGAAAGTTTGTGGTAGTTTACTTTGATGATATCTTGATCTACAGCAAATCCTTAGAAGACCATCTTGGACATTTACGTGCTGTTTTTAATGCTTTACGCGATGCACGTTTATTTGGTAACCTTGATAAGTGCACCTTTTGCACGGATCGAGTCTCTTTTCTTGGCTATGTTGTTACTCCACAGGGAATTGAAGTTGATAAAGCCAAGGTTGAAGCAATACAGAGTTGGCCGACTCCTAACACGGTCACACAGTGCGGAGTTTCCTAGGACTTGCTGGATTCTATCGTCGTTTTGTGAAGGACTTCAGCACCATCGCTGCACCCATGAATGAGCTCACCAAGAAAGGTGTACCTTTTGTTTGGGGCAAGTCACAGGAAGAGGCCTTCAACATTCTGAAAGCTAAGTTAACCCATGCACCCTTACTCCAGCTTCCAGACTTTTCTAAGACTTTTGAACTAGAATGTGATGCTAGTGGAATTGGTTTGGGTGGTGTTCTATTACAAGAAGGAAAACCTGTTGCTTATTTTAGTGAGAAATTGAGTGGACCAAGTTTGAATTATTCTACTTATGATAAGGAGTTATATGCGCTAGTTCAAACTTTAGAAACATGGCAACATTATTTATGGCCCAAGGAATTTGTTATACATTCGGATCATGAATCGTTAAAACATATTAGAAGTCAAGCTAAACTGAACCGTAGACATGCAAAGTGGGTTGAATTCATTGAGTCATTTCCTTATGTCATCAAACACAAACAGGAAAGGATAATGTCATTGCTGATGCCTTGTCTAGGAGATATACCATGCTCTCACAACTTGACTTCAAAATTTTTGGTTTGGAAACGATTAAAGAGCAATATGTGCATGATGATGATTTTAAAAATGTGTTGCTCAATTGTAAAGAGGGAAAAACTTGGAACAAATTTGTCCTCAATAATGGGTTTGTGTTTAGAGCAAACAAACTATGTATTCCAGCTAGTTCTGTTCGTTTGTTATTGCTTCTAGAAGCGCATGGAGGAGGATTGATGGGACACTTTGGTGTGAAAAGGACGGAGGACATACTCGCTAGCCATTTCTTTTGGCCCAGGATGAGACGAGACGTGGAACGTTTCATCGCTCGCTGCTCTACATGTCAAAAAGCTAAGTCACGACTTAATCCACATGGTTTATACATGCCTCTGCCTGTTCCTAGCGTACCTTGGGAAGATATTTCTATGGACTTTGTTTTAGGACTCCCTAGAACAAAGAAGGGGAGGGATAGTATTTTTGTCGTTGTGGATAGATTTTCTAAAATGGCACACTTCATACCTTGTCACAAAAGCGATGACGCTACCAACATTCTTTGACTTATTCTTTCGTGAAATTGTTCGCTTACATGGTGTGCCTAACACAATAGTTTCAGATCGTGACACTAAATTCTTAAGCCACTTTTGGAGAACTTTGTGGGCTAAATTGGGGACTAAACTTTTATTTTCTACTACTTGTCATCCCCAAACTGATGGACAAACCAAGTCGTTAATCGAACTTTATCTACTATGCTTAGGGCTGTTTTGAAAAGAACATTAAATTGTGGGAAGAATGTTTGCCTCATATTGAGTTTGCTTATAATCGGTCTATGCATTCTACTACTAAGATGTGCCCTTTTGAGATTGTATATGGATTTGTACCTCATGCTCCAATTGATTTGTTACCTCTACCATATTCGGAGAAATTGAATCTTGATGCTAAACAACGTGCTGATTTGATTATGAAAATGCATGAGACAACTAAAGAAAACATAGAACGCATGAATGCTAAATATAAACTTGCTGGTAGTAAGGGAAGGAAACATGTAACTTTTGAACCAGGAGATTTAGTTTGGTTGCATTTTGCGAAAAGATCGATTCCTGCATTAAGAAAATCTAAGTTGATGCCGCGAGCTGATGGTCCTTTCAAAGTATTGGCAAAGATTAATGATAATGCATACAAGCTTGAATTGCCTGCAGATTTTGGGGTTAGTCCCACATTCAACATTGCCGATTTGAAACCATACTTGGGAACCCAATGGAAACCAACAATGTCATACAAGGGCCAATTACTCGAGCTCGGGCACGACAATTCAATTACCAGGTGAATGCGTTCCTCGGGTTGCATACAGATAATTTTATGAATGGAATGCTATTTAATCCTCGTGATGATTTTATTGTCCTTAGGAACCATGGAGAAGGACTCCCAAACGTCAAGCATGAAGCCAATTCTTCCGGTGCACAAGTTCAACTCGGATTCGGCCTCCGGGACAGCACCAACTTCAAACGACCATAACTTTTGATCCACAAGGGTGTTTGAGGTCTATGAGTACTGGTTGGAAAGGTTTCGACGTCCTCTTTCCAACGGATCTGGCCCCATCTCCAAATTCCTAACGAGTCAACGGGAATCTGCAAAACAATTGGCGTCACTTTTCCAAATCGAGAAGACGTGGGCTTTGGGCCTTGTAATAGAGTTGTAGTTGGTATCCTTCTGCTTTGGACGTGTTTCCCACGCCCCTACCTCTTATAAATAGCCCGACATCGGCTCCTTAGGGTTTTGGGTTTTATTTGATTAGTTTAGCCAAGTGCAAACTTGATCCTGCGAGTTGTGGTGGACAGCCACCTTGTCAAGATCGTCAATAAGACTCCACTTTGTTTCGCTTCCAGTTTTATCCGCAATTTCAGATTGCTTATCCTATTGTTCTTGCTTGTTCTTCGGTTGCTTGCAGGAATCGAACCTCGTGTTCAGGTTGATCGTGCCTACGGCAAGATCAATAACCATTGGAGTTGGTTTAGCGATTGCTAAGGCGCATCGTCGTCGTACGGTGTAGTCGGATCGTCAAAGTCGACTCTAACAAATCGATCGTGTGTTTCTCATCGAAAGATCGGGACACCCATAGTGCCATCACGGCGCCATCAAAAACCGTCCGAGTCGTTGTGGAACATTCCTCCACGGCGGGTCCCAACGGGTTCTGTAAGATGCTTGCGTATGAAACTGTTCAACGGAAGAAAACTGCTTGCGAAACATCGCGAATGGACTTCGTATGCCTCGTAACTCTGTTCGGCATGCATTTGGAATCTCTTCGAGTCGGTGTGGAACTTTCCCACTTAGCGTCTGACAGTAAGCAGCATGCGTTAGAAAATGACGCAAGAAATGAAACTGAGTGTCAAGCACCCCAAATGGACTTCATCTGTTTACTAGCTCCTATTAGCATCGACTTTGGGTCCCTCCGAATCGTTGCGAGACCTGCACGGTAAATGGTACTGTAAGCTTCGAGCGTGCCGGAATGGTGCACGGATCGAACAATGGTGCCAAGCAACCGGAATCGACGTGTCGCAATGGGTGCTTGCATGCTTATGTGCTTAGAAAAATGACACCCGAAACGAAACTGAGTGTCCAACACGCCGAATAGACTTCACACGTGCCCTAGCTCATTTCGGCAAGCATTTCGAGTACGCTCGAGTCTGCGTGAAACATTCATCCACAGGGGACCCAAAATGGTACCGTTAGCTACATACGTAACAGGGCGTTGCACGAAACGAAACTTTCTTCCAAAAATGCCGAATGGGATGTACATAGCCGTAGCACATTCGGCATGCATTACGAATCCGTCTGAGTGTCTGTGAAACATTCCTTCACGCCGTGCAGGAACGAGTACTGTAGGGAGCGTCCGCCGCAGCGATGAAGAAATGAAACCGGCGGCAAGCACGCCCAGTGGACTTCGCATGTGTCGTAACTCATTTTGGCAGGCATTTGAATCCGTCGAGTCGGTAGCGAAATATTACCGCGAAGAGCGGGTTCGCGCGCTACTGTGCGCTGCGTACAAGCGAAAGCGATCTGCGAAACAAACTGAGTGCCAAACACCCGAATGAACCTCACGAAGTTAAACGTGCTTTTCAGCTTTAGTTCGGTTCCGACCCAGCGGTGTGAGACATTCCACTACGGCTGGTCCCAGCGAACGCTGCAGCTGCACCACGCATAAGCGGGTGACGGAAGGAAACTGAGTGCCAAACACCCGAATGATCTTCTTGTTCGCCGTAGTCACTTTGTACGCACTTCAAAACCGTCCGAGTCGTTGTGGAACATTCCTCCACGGCGGGTCCCAACGGGTTCTGTAAGATGCTTGCGTATGAAACTGTTCAACGGAAGAAAACTGCTTGCGAAACATCGCGAATGGACTTCGTATGCCTCGTAACTCTGTTCGGCATGCATTTGGAATCTCTTAGTCGGTGTGGAACTTTCCCACGCAACGCAGCGTCTGATGCGACATGCGTTAGAAAATGACGCAAGAAATGAAACTGGGTGTCAAGCACCCCAAATGGACTTCATCTGTTTACTAGCTCCTATTAGCATCGACTTTGGGTCCCTCCGAATCGTTGCGAGACCTGCACGGTAAATGGTACTGTAAGCTTCGAGCGTGCCGGAATGGTGCACGGATCGAACAATGGTGCCAAGCAACCGGAATCGACGGGTCGCAATGGGTGCTTGCATGCTTATGTGCTTAGAAAAACGACACCCGAAACGAAACTGAGTGTCCAACACGCCGAATAGACTTCACACGTGCCCTAGCTCATTTCGGCAAGCATTTCGAGTACGCTCGAGCCTGCGTGAAACATTCATCCACAGGGGACCCAAAATGGTACCGTTAGCTACATACGTAACAGGGCGTTGCACGAAACGAAACTTTCTTCCAAACATGGCGAATGGGATGTACATAGCCGTAGCACATTCGGCATGCATTACGAATCCGTCTGAGTGTCTGTGAAACATTCCTTCACGCCGTGCAGGAGCAGTACTGTATAGAGGCGTCCGCCGCAGCGATGAAGAAATGAAACCGGCGGCAAGCACGCCCGATGGACTTCGCGTAATGTCGTAACTCATTATGGCAGGCATTTGAATCCGTCCGAGTCGGTAGCGAAATATTACGAAGGCGGGTTCGCCGCGCTCTTGTCGCTGCTGCGTACAAGCGAAAGCGATCGCGAAACAAACTGAGTGCCAAACACCCGAATGAACCTCTGAAGTTAAGCTTGTGCTTTTCAGCTTTAGTTCGGTTCCGACCCAGCGGTGTGAGACATTCCACTACGGCTGGTCCCAGCGAACGCTGCAGCTGCACCAACGCATAAGCGGGTGACGGAAGGAAACTGAGTGCCAAACACCCGAATGATCTTCTTGTTCGCCGTAGTCACTTTGGCACGCATTTCAAAACCGTCCAGTCGTTGTGGAACATTCCTCCACGGCGGGTCCCAGCGGGTTCTGTAAGATGCTTGCGTATGAAACTGTTCAGCGGAAGAAAACTGCTTGCGAAACATCGCGAATGGACTTCGTATGCCTCGTAACTCTGTTCGGCATGCATTTGGAATCTCTTGAGTCGGTGTGGAACTTTCCCCACGCAGCGTCTGATAAGCAGCATCGTTAGAAAATGGCGCAAGAAATGAAACTGAGTGTCAAGCACCCCAAATGGACTTCATCTGTTTACTAGCTCCTATTAGCATCGACTTTGGGTCCCTCAGAATCGTTCGCGAGACCTGCACGGTAAATGGTACTGTAAGCCGGCGTGCCGGAATGGTGCACGGATCGAACAATGGTGCCAAGCAACCGGAATTGACGGGTCGCAATGGGTGCTTGCATGCTTATGTGCTTAGAAAAACGACACCCGAAACGAAACTGAGTGTCCAACACGCCGAATAGACTTCACCGTGCCCTAGCTCATTTCGGCAAGCATTTCGAGTACGCTCGAGCCTGCGTGAAACATTCATCCACAGGGGACCCAAAATGGTACCGTTAGCTACATACGTAACAGGGCGTTGCACGAAACGAAACTTTCTTCCAAACATGGCGAATGGGATGTACATAGCCGTAGCACATTCGGCATGCATTACGAATCCGTCTGAGTGTCTGTGAAACATTCCTTCACGCCGTGCGAGAGCGAGTACTGTAGGGGCGTCCGCCGCAGCGATGAAGAAATGAAACCGGCGGCAAGCACGCCCAGTGGACTTCGCGTAATGTGTCGTAACTCATTTTGGCAGGCATTTTGAATCCGTCAGTCGGTAGCGAAATATTACGCGAAGACGGGTTCGCGCGCTCATGTCGCTGCGTACAAGCGAAAGCGATCTGCGAAACAAACTGAGTGCCAAACACACCGAATGAACCTCTGAAGTTCGCTTGTGCTTTTCAGCTTTAGTTCGGTTCCGACCCAGCGGTGTGAGACATTCCACTACGGCTGGTCCCAGCGAACGCTGCAGCTGCACCGACGCATAAGCGGGTGACGGAAGGAAACTGAGTGCCAAACACCCCGAATGATCTTCTTGTTCGCCGTAGTCACTTTGGCACGCATTTCAAAACCGTCCGAGTCGTTGTGGAACATTCCTCCACGGCGGGTCCAAACGGGTTCTGTAAGATGCTTGCGTATGAAACTGTTCAACGGAAGAAAACTGCTTGCGAAACACCGCGAATGGACTTCGTATGACTCGTAACTCTGTTCGGCATGCATTTGGAATCTCTTCGAGTCGGTGTGGAACTTTCCCACGCATAGCAGCGTCTGATAAGCAACATGCGTTAGAAAATGACGCAAGAAATGAAACTGAGTTTCAAGCACCCCAAATGGACTTCATCTGTTTACTAGGTCCTATTAGCATCGACTTTGGGTCCCTCCGAATCGTTGCGAGACCTGCACGGTAAATGGTACTGTAAGCCGGCGTGCGGAATGGTGCCGGATCGAACAATGGTGCCAAGCAACGGAATCGACGGGTCGCAATGGGTGCTTGCATGCTTATGTGCTTAGAAAAGCGACACCGAAAGCGAAACTGAGTGTCCAACACGCCGAATAGACTTCACCGCGTGCCCTAGCTCATTTCGGCAAGCATTTGATGCGCTCGAGTCTGCGTGAAACATTCATCCACAGGGGACCCAAAATGGTACCGTTAGCTACATACGTAACAGGCGTTGCCGAAAGCGAAACTTTCTTCCAAACATGCCGAATGGGATGTACATAGCCGTAGCACATTCGGCATGCATTACGAATCCGTCTGAGTGTCTGTGAAACATTCCTTCACGCCCGTGCGAGGAGCAGTACTGTAAGGGGCGTCCGCCGCAGCGATGAAGAAATGAAACCGGCGGCAAGCACGCCCGATGGACTTCGCGTAATGTGTCGTAACTCATTTTGGCAGGCATTTGAATCCGTCGAGTCGGCGCGAAATATTACGAAGAGCGGGTTCGCCGCGCTCTTGTCTGCGCTGCGTACAAGCGAAAGCGATCGCGAAACAAACTGAGTGCCAAACACCCGAATGAACCTCACGAAGTTAAACTTGTGCTTTTCAGCTTTAGTTCGGTTCCGACCCAGCGGTGTGAGACATTCCACTACGGCTGGTCCCAGCGAGCACCTGCAGCTGCACCAGCATAAGCGGGTGACGGAAGGAAACTGAGTGCCAAACACCCGAATGATCTTCTTGTTCGCCGTAGTCACTTTGCAGGCACTTCAAAACCGTCCGAGTCATTGTGGAACATTCCTCCACGGCGGGTCCCAACGGGTTCTGTAAGATGCTTGCGTATGAAACTGTTCAACGGAAGAAAACTGCTTGCGAAACATCGCGAATGGACTTCGTATGCCTCGTAACTCTGATCGGCATGCATTTGGAATCTCTTAGTCGGTGTGGAACTTTCCCACATAGCAGCGTCTGATGCAGTAAGCAGCATGCGTTAGAAAATGACGCAAGAAATGAAACTGAGTGTCAAGCACCCCAAATGGACTTCATCTGTTTACTAGCTCCTATTAGCATCGACTTTGGGTCCCTCCGAATCGTTGCGAGACCTGCACGGTAAATGGTACTGTAAGCTTCGAGCGTGCCGGAATGGTGCGGATCGAACAATGGTGCCAAGCAACCGGAATCGGCCAGTCGCAATGGGTGCTTGCATGCTTATGTGCTTAGAAAAGCGACACCGAAAGCGAAACTGAGTGTCCAACACGCCGAATAGACTTCACCGCGTGCCTAGCTCATTTCGGCAAGCATTTGATGCGCTCGAGTCTGCGTGAAACATTCATCAACAGTGTACCCAAAATGGTAACGTTAGCTACATACGTAACAGGCCGATGAACGAAACAAAACTTTCTTCCAAACATGGCGAATGGGATGTACATAGCCGTAGCACATTCGGCATGCATTACGAATCCGTCTGAGTGTCTGTGAAACATTCCTTCACGCCGTGCAGGATTGAGTACTGTATAGGGAGCGTCCGCCGCAGCGATGAAGAAATGAAACCGGCGGCAAGCACGCCCGATGGACTTCGCGTAATGTCGTAACTCATTTTGGCAGGCATTTGAATCCGTCCGAGTCGGCGCGAAATATTACGAAGGCGGGTTCGCGCGCTACTGTGCGCTGCGTACAAGCGAAAGCGATCTGTGAAACAAACTGAGTGCCAAACACCCGAATGAACCTCACGAAGTTCGCTTGTGCTTTTCAGCTTTAGTTCGGTTCCGACCCAGCGGTGTGAGACATTCCACTACGGCTGGTCCCAGCGAGCACTGCAGCTGCACCAACGCATAAGCGGGTGACGGAAGGAAACTGAGTGCCAAACACCCGAATGATCTTCTTGTTCGCCGTAGTCACTTTGTACGCATTTCAAAACCGTCCAGTCGTTGTGGAACATTCCTCCACGGCGGGTCCCAGCGGGTTCTGTAAGATGCTTGCGTATGAAACTGTTCAGCGGAAGAAAACTGCTTGCGAAACACATGAATGGACTTCATTATGCCTCGTAACTCTGTTCGGCATGCATTTGGAATCTCTTCAAGTCGGTGTGGAACTTTCCCATAGCAGCGTCTGATGCGCAACATCGTTAGAAAATGACGCAAGAAATGAAACTGAGTGTCAAGCACCCCAAATGGACTTCATCTGTTTACTAGCTCCTATTAGCATCGACTTTGGGTCCCTCAGAATCGTTGCGAGACCTGCCGCGGTAAATGGTAGTGTAAGCTTGCGTGCTTAGGAATGGTGCGGATCGAACAATGGTGCCAAGCAACCGGAATCGACCAGTTGCAATGGGTGCTTGCATGCTTATGTGCTTAGAAAAGCGACACCGAAAGCGAAACTGAGTGTCCAACACGCCGAATAGACTTCACACGTGCCTAGCTCATTTCGGCAAGCATTTGATGCGCTCGAGTCTGCGTGAAACATTCATCCACAGGGGACCCAAAATGGTACCGTTAGCTACATACGTAACAGGCGTTGCCGCGAAGCGAAACTTTCTTCCAAACATGGCGAATGGGATGTACATAGCCGTAGCACATTCGGCATGCATTACGAATCCGTCTGAGTGTCTGTGAAACATTCCTTCACGCCCGTGCGAGAGCAGTACTGTAGGGAGCGTCCGCCGCAGCGATGAAGAAATGAAACCGGCGGCAAGCACGCCCAGTGGACTTCGCGTGTGTCGTAACTCATTTTGGCAGGCATTTGAATCCGTCCAGTCGGTAGCGAAATATTACCGCGAAGGCGGGTTACGCCTTGCGCTACTGTGCGCTGCGTACAAGCGAAAGCGATCTTGAGAAACAAACTGAGTGCCAAACACCCGAATGAACCTCACGAAGTTAAACTTGTGCTTTTCAGCTTTAGTTCGGTTCCGACCCAGCGGTGTGAGACATTCCACTACGGCTGGTCCCAGCGAACACTGCAGCTGCACCAGCGCATAAGCGGGTGACGGAAGGAAACTGAGTGCCAAACACCCGAATGATCTTCTTGTTCGCCGTAGTCACTTTGTACGCATTTCAAAACCGTCCAGTCGTTGTGGAACATTCCTCCACGGCGGGTCCCAGCGGGTTCTGTAAGATGCTTGCGTATGAAACTGTTCAGCGGAAGAAAACTGCTTGCGAAACATCGCGAATGGACTTCGTATGCCTCGTAACTCTGTTCGGCATGCATTTGGAATCTCTTAGTCGGTGTGGAACTTTCCCGCATAGCAGCGTCTGATGCGCAACATCGTTAGAAAATGGCGCAAGAAATGAAACTGAGTGTCAATCACACCAAATTGACTTCATCTGTTTACTAGCTCCTATTAGCATCGACTTTGGGTCCCTCCGAATCGTTCTGCGAGACCTGCACCTGGTAAATGGTACTGTAAGCTTAGCGTGCCGGAATGGTGCACGGATCGAACAATGGTGCCAAGCAACCGGAAACGACGGGTCGCAATGGGTGCTTGCATGCTTATGTGCTTAGAAAAACGACACCCGAAACGAAACTGAGTGTCCAACACGCCGAATAGACTTCACACGTGCCCTAGCTCATTTCGGCAAGCATTTCGAGTACGCTCGAGCCTGCGTGAAACATTCATCCACAGGGGACCCAAAATGGTACCGTTAGCTACATACGTAACAGGGCGTTGCACGAAACGAAACTTTCTTCCAAACATGGCGAATGGGATGTACATAGCCGTAGCACATTCGGCATGCATTACGAATCCGTCTGAGTGTCTGTGAAACATTCCTTCACGCCGTGCAGGAACGAGTACTGTATAGGGAGCGTCCGCCGCAGCGATGAAGAAATGAAACCGGCGGCAAGCACGCCCGATGGACTTCGCGTAATGTGTCGTAACTCATTTTGGCAGGCATTTGAATCCGTCCGAGTCGGTAGCGAAATATTACACGAAGCGGGTTCGCGCTACTGTGCGCTGCGTACAAGCGAAAGCGATCGGCGAAACAAACTGAGTGCCAAACACCCGAATGAACCTCACGAAGTTAAGCTTGTGCTTTTCAGCTTTAGTTCGGTTCCGACCCAGCGGTGTGAGACATTCCACTACGGCTGGTCCCAGCGAACACTGCAGCTGCACCCGACGCATAAGCGGGTGACGGAAGGAAACTGAGTGCCAAACACCCGAATGATCTTCTTGTTCGCCGTAGTCACTTTGGCACGCATTTCAAAACCGTCCAGTCGTTGTGGAACATTCCTCCTGGCGGGTCCCAACGGGTTCTGTAAGATGCTTGCGTATGAAACTGTTCAACGGAAGAAAACTGCTTGCGAAACACCGCGAATGGACTTCGTATGCCTCGTAACTCTGTTCGGCATGCATTTGGAATCTCTTCGAGTCGGTGTGGAACTTTCCCACGCATAGCGTCTGATGCAACATCGTTAGAAAATGACGCAAGAAATGAAACTGAGTGTCAAGCACCCCAAATGGACTTCATCTGTTTACTAGCTCCTATTAGCATCGACTTTGGGTCCCTCCGAATCGTTGCGAGACCTGCACGGTAAATGGTACTGTAAGCTTCGAGCGTGCCGGAATGGTGCACGGATCGAACAATGGTGCCAAGCAACCGGAATCGACGTGTCGCAATGGGTGCTTGCATGCTTATGTGCTTAGAAAAACGACACCCGAAACGAAACTGAGTGTCCAACACGCCGAATAGACTTCACACGTGCCCTAGCTCATTTCGGCAAGCATTTCGAGTACGCTCGAGTCTGCGTGAAACATTCATCCACAGGGGACCCAAAATGGTACCGTTAGCTACATACGTAACAGGGCGTTGCACGAAACGAAACTTTCTTCCAAACATGGCGAATGGGATGTACATAGCCGTAGCACATTCGGCATGCATTACGAATCCGTCTGAGTGTCTGTGAAACATTCCTTCACGCCCGTGCGAGAGCAGTACTGTAGGGAGCGTCCGCCGCAACGATGAAGAAATGAAACCGGCGGCAAGCACGCCCGATGGACTTCGCGTGTGTCGTAACTCATTTTGGCAGGCATTTGAATCCGTCAGTCGGCGCGAAATATTACCGCGAAGGCGGGTTACGCGCGCTACTGTGCGCTGCGTACAAGCGAAAGCGATCTGTGAAACAAACTGAGTGCCAAACACCCGAATGAACCTCACGAAGTTAAACGTGCTTTTCAGCTTTAGTTCGGTTCCGACCCAGTAGGTGTGAGACATTCCACTCTGGCTGGTCCCAGCGAACACTGCAGCTGCACCCGACATAAGCGGGTGACGGAAGGAAACTGAGTGCCAAACACCCGAATGATCTTCTTGTTCGCCGTAGTCACTTTGGTACGCATTTCAAAACCGTCCGAGTCGTTGTGGAACATTCCTCCTGGCGGGTCCCAGCGGGTCTGTAAGATGCTTGCGTATGAAACTGTTCAGCGGAAGAAAACTGCTTGCGAAACATCGCGAATGGACTTCGTATGCCTCGTAACTCTGTTCGGCATGCATTTGGAATCTCTTGAGTCGGTGTGGAACTTTCCCACGCATAGCAGCGTCTGATGCAACATGCGTTAGAAAATGACGCAAGAAATGAAACTGAGTGTCAAGCACCCCAAATGGACTTCATCTGTTTACTAGCTCCTATTAGCATCGACTTTGGGTCCCTCAGAATCGTTCTGCGAGACCTGCCGATAAATGGTACTGTAAGCTTGGCGTGCGGAATGGTGCCGCGGATCGAACAATGGTGCCAAGCAACGGAATCGGCCAGTTGCAATGGGTGCTTGCATGCTTATGTGCTTAGAAAAACGACACCCGAAACGAAACTGAGTGTCCAACACGCCGAATAGACTTCACACGTGCCCAAGCTCATTTCGGCAAGCATTTTGAGTACGCTCGAGTCTGCGTGAAACATTCATCCACAGGGGACCCAAAATGGTACCGTTAGCTACATACGTAACAGGGCGTTGCCGCAGCGAAACTTTCTTCCAAACATGGCGAATGGGATGTACATAGCCGTAGCACATTCGGCATGCATTACGAATCCGTCTGAGTGTCTGTGAAACATTCCTTCACGCCGTGCGAGGAGCAGTACTGTAAGGGGCGTCCGCCGAAAGCGATGAAGAAATGAAACCGGCGGCAAGCACGCCCGATGGACTTCGCGTAATGTCGTAACTCATTTTGGCAGGCATTTGAATCCGTCAGTCGGCGCGAAATATTACGAAGAGCGGGTTCGCCTTGCGGTACTGTACGCTGCGTACAAACGAAAGCGATGCGTGAAACAAACTGAGTGCCAAACACCCCGAATGAACCTACGAAGTTCGCTTGTGCTTTTCAGCTTTAGTTCCGGTTCTGACCCAGCCGGTGTGAGACATTCCACTACGGCTGGTCCCAACGGGCACTGCAGCTGCACCGACGCATAAGCGGGTGACGGAAGGAAACTGAGTGCCAAACACCCCGAATGATCTTCTTGTTCGCCGTAGTCACTTTGGCACGCACTTCAAAACCGTCCGAGTCGTTGTGGAACATTCCTCCACGGCGGGTCCCAACGGGTTCTGTAAGATGCTTGCGTATGAAACTGTTCAACGGAAGAAAACTGCTTGCGAAACATCGCGAATGGACTTCGTATGCCTCGTAACTCTGTTCGGCATGCATTTGGAATCTCTTCGAGTCGGTGTGGAACTTTCCCACGCAAAGCAGCGTACTGATGCAGCATGCGTTAGAAAATGACGCAAGAAATGAAACTGAGTGTCAAGCACCCCAAATGGACTTCATCTGTTTACTAGCTCCTATTAGCATCGACTTTGGGTCCCTCCGAATCGTTGCGAGACCTGCACGGTAAATGGTACTGTAAGCTTCGAGCGTGCCGGAATGGTGCCCGGATCGAACAATGGTGCCAAGCAACCGGAATCGACGGGTCGCAATGGGTGCTTGCATGCTTATGTGCTTAGAAAAACGACACCCGAAACGAAACTGAGTGTCCAACACGCCGAATAGACTTCACACGTGCCCTAGCTCATTTCGGCAAGCATTTCGAGTACGCTCGAGTCTGCGTGAAACATTCATCCACAGGGGACCCAAAATGGTACCGTTAGCTACATACGTAACAGGGCGTTGCACGAAACGAAACTTTCTTCCAAACATGGCGAATGGGATGTACATAGCCGTAGCACATTCGGCATGCATTACGAATCCGTCTGAGTGTCTGTGAAACATTCCTTCACGCCGTGCAGGAACGAGTACTGTAGGGAGCGTCCGCACGAAAACGATGAAGAAATGAAACCGAGCGGCAAGCACGCCCAGTGGACTTCGCGTAATGTCGTAACTCATTTTGGCAGGCATTTGAATCCGTCCGAGTCGGTAGCGAAATATTACGAAGGCGGGTTCGCCGCGATGCTGTGCGCTGCGTACAAGCGAAAGCGATCTGTGAAACAAACTGAGTGCCAAACACCCGAATGAACCTCGAAGTTAAACTTGTGCTTTTCAGCTTTAGTTCGGTTCCGACCCAGCGGTGTGAGACATTCCACTACGGCTGGTCCCAGCGAACACTGCAGCTGCACCAGCATAAGCGGGTGACGGAAGGAAACAGAGTGCCAAACACCCCGAAGGATCTTCTTGTTCGCCGTAGTCACTTTGTCACGCACTTCAAATCCTTGCGAGTCGTTGTGGAACATTCCTCCTGGCGGGTCCCAGCGGGTTCTGTAAGATGCTTGCGTATGAAACTGTTCAGCGGAAGAAAAGCGCTGCGAAACATCGCGAATGGACTTCGTATGCCTCGTAACTCTGTTCGGCATGCATTTGGAATCTCTTCGAGTCGGTGTGGAACTTTCCCATAGCAGCGTCTGATAAGCAGCATGCGTTAGAAAATGACGCAAGAAATGAAACTGAGTGTCAAGCAGCCCAAATGGACTTCATCTGTTTACTAGCTCCTATTAGCATCGACTTTGGGTCCCTCCGAATCGTTGCGAGACCTGCACGGTAAATGGTACTGTAAGCTTCGAGCGTCTTGGGAATGGTGCACGGATCGAACAATGGTGCCAAGCAACGGAATCGGCCAGTTGCAATGGGTGCTTGCATGCTTATGTGCTTAGAAAAGCGACACCGAAAGCGAAACTGAGTGTCCAACACGCCGAATAGACTTCACCGCGTGCCTAGCTCATTTCGGCAAGCATTTGATGCGCTCGAGTCTGCGTGAAACATTCATCCACAGGGACCCAAAATGGTACCGTTAGCTACATACGTAACAGGGCGTTGCGCGAAACCAAACTTTCTTCCAAACATGGCGAATGGGATGTACATATCCGTAGCACATTCGGCATGCATTACGAATCCGTATGAGTGTCTGTGAAACATTCATTCACGCCGTGCGAGAGCGAGTACTGTAAGGGGCGTCCGCGCAACGATGAAGAAATGAAACCGGCGGCAAGCACGCCCGATGGACTTCGCGTAATGTGTCGTAACTCATTTTGGCAGGCATTTGAATCCGTCCGAGTCGGTAGCGAAATATTACGCGAAGGCGGGTTCGCGCGCTCTTGTCGCGCTGCGTACAAAGCGAAAGCGATCTGTGAAACAAACTGAGTGCCAAACACCCGAATGAACCTCTGAAGTTCGCTTGTGCTTTTCAGCTTTAGTTCGGTTCCGACCCAGCCGGTGTGAGACATTCCACTACGGCTGGTCCCAGCGCACTGCAGCTGCACCAGCATAAGCGGGTGACGGAAGGAAACTGAGTGCCAAACACCGAATGATCTTCTTGTTCGCCGTAGTCACTTTGGCACGCATTTCAAAACCGTCCAGTCGTTGTGGAACATTCCTCCTGGCGGGTCCCAGCGGGTTCTGTAAGATGCTTGCGTATGAAACTGTTCAACGGAAGAAAACTGCTTGCGAAACACCGCGAATGGACTTCTTATGCCTCGTAACTCTGTTCGGCATGCATTTGGAATCTCTTCGAGTCGGTGTGGAACTTTCCCCGCATAGCAGCGTCTGATGCGCGACATCGTTAGAAAATGACGCAAGAAATGAAACTGAGTGTCAAGCACCCCAAATGGACTTCATCTGTTTGCTAGCTCCTATTAGCATCGACTTTGGGTCCCTCCGAATCGTTGCGAGACCTGCACGGTAAATGGTACTGTAAGCAGCGTCTTGGGAATGGTGCCGCGGATCGAACAATGGTGCCAAGCAACCGGAATCGGCGGGTTGCAATGGGTGCTTGCATGCTTATGTGCTTAGAAAAGCGACACCGAAAGCGAAACTGAGTGTCCAACAAGCCGAATAGACTTCACACGTGCCCTAGCTCATTTCGGCAAGCATTTCGAGTACGCTCGAGTCTGCGTGAAACATTCATCCACAGGGGACACAAAATGGTACCGTTAGCTACATACGTAACAGGGCGTTGCACGAAACGAAACTTTCTTCCAAACATGGCGAATGGGATGTACATAGCCGTAGCACATTCGGCATGCATTACGAATCCGTCTGAGTGTCTGTGAAACATTCCTTCACGCCGTGCGAGCGAGTACTGTAAGGGAGCGTCCGCCGCAGCGATGAAGAAATGAAACCGGCGGCAAGCACGCCCGATGGACTTCGCGTAATGTCGTAACTCATTTTGGCAGGCATTTGAATCCGTCCGAGTCGGTAGCGAAATATTACGAAGAAGCGGGTTACGCCGCGCTATGCGCTGCGTACAAGCGAAAGCGTCTGTGAAACAAACTGAGTGCCAAACACCCGAATGAACCTCACGAAGTTAAGCTTGTGCTTTTCAGCTTTAGTTCGGTTCCGACCCAGCGGTGTGAGACATTCCACTACGGCTGGTCCCAGCGAACCTTGCAGCTGCACCAGCCGCATAAGCGGGTGACGGAAGGAAACTGAGTGCCAAACACCCCGAATGATCTTCTTGTTCGCCGTAGTCACTTTGGCACGCACTTGAAAACCGTCCGAGTCGTTGTGGAACATTCCTCCACGGCGGGTCCCGACGGGTTCTGTAAGATGCTTGCGTATGAAACTGTTCAACGGAAGAAAACTGCTTGCGAAACATCGCGAATGGACTTCGTATGCCTCGTAACTCTGTTCGGCATGCATTTGGAATCTCTTCGAGTCGGTGTGGAACTTTCCCGCATAGCAGCGTCTGATGCGACATCGTTAGAAAATGACGCAAGAAATGAATCTGAGTGTCAAGCACCCCAAATGGACTTCATCTGTTTACTAGCTCCTATTAGCATCGACTTTGGGTCCCTCCGAATCGTTGCGAGACGCCGAGACCTGCACGGTAAATGGTACTGTAAGCTTCGAGCGTGCCGGAATGGTGCACGGATCGAACAATGGTGCCAAGCAACCGGAATCGACATGTCGCAATGGGTGCTTGCATGCTTATGTGCTTAGAAAAACGACACCCGAAACGAAACTGAGTGTCCAACACGCCGAATAGACTTCACACGTGCCCTACCTCATTTCGGCAAGCATTTCGAGTACGCTCGAGTCTGCGTGAAACATTCATCCACAGGGGACCCAAAATGGTACCATTAGCTACATACGTAACAGGGCGTTGCACGAAACGAAACTTTCTTCCAAAAATGCCGAATGGGATGTACATAGCCGTAGCACATTCGGCATGCATTACGAATCCGTCTGAGTGTCTGTGAAACATTCCTTCCGCGCCCGTGCGAGCAATCTTGTAAGGGGCGTCCGCACGCAACGATGAAGAAATGAAACCGGCGGCAAGCACGCCCGATGGACTTCGCGTAATGTCGTAACTCATTTTGGCAGGCATTTGAATCCGTCGAGTCGGTAGCGAAATATTACCGAAGAGCGGGTTCGCGCGCTCAGATGCGCTGCGTACAAGCGAAAGCGATCTGCGAAACAAACTGAGTGCCAAACACACCGAATGAACCTCACGAAGTTAAACGTGCTTTTCAGCTTTAGTTCCGGTTCCGACCCAGCGGTGTGAGACATTCCACTACGGCTGGTCCCAGCGAGCACTGCAGCTGCACCCGACGCATAAGCGGGTGACGGAAGGAAACTGAGTGCCAAACACCCCGAATGATCTTCTTGTTCGCCGTAGTCACTTTGGCACGCACTTCAAAACCGTCCGAGTCGTTGTGGAACATTCCTCCACGGCGGGTCCCAACGGGTCCTGTAAGATGCTTGCGTATGAAACTGTTCAACGGAAGAAAAAAGCTTGCGAAACATCGCGAATGGACTTCGTATGCCTCGTAACTCTGTTCGGCATGCATTTGGAATCTCTTAGTCGGTGTGGAACTTTCCCACGCATAGCAGCGTCTGATGCGACATGCGTTAGAAAATGACGCAAGAAATGAAACTGAGTGTCAAGCACCCCAAATGGACTTCATCTGTTTACTAGCTCCTATTAGCATCGACTTTGGGTCCCTCCGAATCGTTGCGAGACCTGCACGGTAAATGGTACTGTAAGCTTTGCGTCGGAATGGTGCCCGGATCGAACAATGGTGCCAAGCAACCGGAATCGACGGGTCGCAATGGGTGCTTGCATGCTTATGTGCTTAGAAAAACGACACCCGAAACGAAACTGAGTGTCCAACACGCCGAATAGACTTCACACGTGCCCTAGCTCATTTCGGCAAGCATTTCGAGTACGCTCGAGTCTGCGTTAAACATTCATCCACAGGGGACCCAAAATGGTACCGTTAGCTACATACGTAACAGGGCGTTGCACGAAACGAAACTTTCTTCCAAACATGCCGAATGGGATGTACATAGCCGTAGCACATTCGGCATGCATTACGAATCCGTCTGAGTGTCTGTGAAACATTCCTTCACGCCGTGCAGGAACGAGTACTGTAGGGAGCGTCCGCACGAAAACGATGAAGAAATGAAACCGGCGGCAAGCACGCCCAGTGGACTTCGCGTAATGTCGTAACTCATTTTGGCAGGCATTTGAATCCGTCCAGTCGGTAGCGAAATATTACGAAGGCGGGTTCGCCGCGGTACTGTGCAGCTGCGTACAAGCGAAAGCGATCGCGCGAAACAAACTGAGTGCCAAACACCGAATGAACCTCTGAAGTTAAGCTTGTGCTTTTCAGCTTTAGTTCGGTTCCGACCAGCGGTGTGAGACATTCCACTACGGCTGGTCCCAGCGAACCGCTGCAGCTGCACCGACGCATAAGCGGGTGACGGAAGGAAACTGAGTGCCAAACACCCCGAATGATCTTCTTGTTCGCCGTAGTCACTTTGGCACGCACTTCAAAACCGTCCGAGTCGTTGTGGAACATTCCTCCACGGCGGGTCCCAACGGGTTCTGTAAGATGCTTGCGTATGAAACTGTTCAACGGAAGAAAACTGCTTGCGAAACATCGCGAATGGACTTCGTATGCCTCGTAACTCTGTTCGGCATGCATTTGGAATCTCTTCGAGTCGGTGTGGAACTTTCCCACGCATAGCAGCGTCTGATGCGACATGCGTTAGAAAATGACGCAAGAAATGAAACTGAGTGTCAAGCACCCCAAATGGACTTCATCTGTTTACTAGCTCCTATTAGCATCGACTTTGGGTCCCTCCGAATCGTTGCGAGACCTGCACGGTAAATGGTACTGTAAGCTTCGAGCGTGCCGGAATGGTGCACGGATCGAACAATGGTGCCAAGCAACCGGAATCGACGGGTCGCAATGGGTGCTTGCATGCTTATGTGCTTAGAAAAACGACACCCGAAACGAAACTGAGTGTCCAACACGCCGAATAGACTTCACACGTGCCCTAGCTCATTTCGGCAAGCATTTCGAGTACGCTCGAGTCTGCGTTAAACATTCATCCACAGGGGACCCAAAATGGTACCGTTAGCTACATACGTAACAGGGCGTTGCACGAAACGAAACTTTCTTCCAAACATGCCGAATGGGATGTACATAGCCGTAGCACATTCGACATGCATTACGAATCCGCCTGAGTGTCTGTGAAACATTCCTTCACGCCGTGCAGGAACGAGTACTGTAGGGAGCGTCCGCACGAAAACGATGAAGAAATGAAACCGAGCGGCAAGCACGCCCAGTGGACTTCGCATGTGTCGTAACTCATTTTGGCAGAAGGTGTGCCACATACTCTTGAGCTTCCCGCCATCTATTCTTCTCTGTCGTGATCTCCTTGCGGGCCTTCTGTAGCTCCTTGCTTGTATTATCTAGTACATCCTCCTGGGCGACAACAAATCGTGCCAACTGTGTAACCGTGGCATCCTCATCCTGAATCTCCTTCGGGTCAAGAAGGTTATCGCTGCGCGGGTGATAACGGAACACCGTGCTCTCCAACTCTCTGGCGTAGATACGGGTAATGTGCCGCATTGCGCGTCGTGATACTTCTTGGATACCCATCTGCATTGTAGATCTCCTGGCGGTCAGTTGTATCGAGGCGATTGCCTGGGCCCTTTTTCCTAGCAGTACCTCAATCCTCACGTCACAAGCCTTGATCAATCCCGCTTTGTCCGATCACTTCCACTTGGTATTGCGGCTTCTCAAAATCTCCGAGAGTCTGTAGCATATGCCAAAGTTCCGCGGCGTGACCAACTCCCAGATCAACGTAGTTGAACTCCTCCTCCATCTGTCACAAGAGTGCTTTACGTAAGAACTCGGAATTTTTGAATTGTGACAAGGTAAGGGAAAATTTCAGCAAGAGACAAGAAAAGAGAGAAGGGGATAAGTCGAGATGTCATTTCTTATCTTGACAACCTTTTAGCTTTTAGAAAATAGGTTTTATCCTCACTACGACCATTCTAGCTTAGGGTTGAGCCTACAGTCAAGTATGGCTCTGATACCACCTCTGTCGGGACCCCGAATTTGCAAATCCGGACCCTCTGTGTATTCAGCACTAGTCCAGGAACGCGCTAGTGCACACAGTCTTAACATTGGTAAATATCACAATCATACCACTCGATACCAATAAAGTACTTTATTTAAATAACCAAACTGGTTACTCGACCTTATGGTCAAGTTACAAATGTATGCCTCGTAAGGCGAAACTTATTCAGAGAAAAATAATAGCAGCGGAAAATCAAATAACTTCGTGGCGCCATCCAAAGATACCACAGGCAACCGATCGGGCTCGCATCCCTAAGTAGACGAGTCCTCTTGGAGTTCCTCCTCCAAAGTGGCGTAATCTCCTCTTCAACCGATATTGTGTTGAGGCAAGGGTGAGTACTTGGTACTCGACAAGTCATGCATGCAGAATGCAAGCTAATATACTATATGCATGGCTTGGTACAAAGGAATAGCTCAAGGTATATTTGGCAGAAACAAAGATTTGACAAGTAGCATAAGTAGATTCGAAAGCAGTAGAAATAAGTAAAACATAAATAACTTTTCAAGAAGTTTGGTAAACATCTTTCCCATCCTAACCCACATTTCCATCATCTTCATTGCCAAACCAAACCAACCTTTCAAATCCAAGTTATTTTCAGAAAATCTAACCCTTGACTGTAATTCCCGAGCATTGTCCAGTACCGTGGACACGGCTATTCGAATAGATTCTAAACTCTGCAGAGGTTATGCACTTTACCCACAAGATACAGTCAAACACCACAAAGGCGAGTTCCCGTAACAAAGCCTTTCGGAAGCCTCAAACAACACAGGTGGTCCTCTCCGGTTCGTGCTCTACACCATCCCTTCCCTTAGCCAAGGCGAAGTATGGGACCAACACACCGTTAGATGGGTATCGGCCCACACCACGATACGCTCCCCGCATAATCACACAAACGGTGTAACTGACACCCTGAGGCTCCACAAGTGAGTCCTTAGCGACTTAGTCAACTAGGGCCGTCCCATTCCAGCCATGTGGTTGCAAGTATGACCCAGTTCAAAGGCTTGCAAGGTTAAGTCCTTAGAGTGACCAGGGCAAGACTACCCGAAGAACCAAATCAACATCCCCAATGCCACCACTGGCCCACCTGATTACTCTTGCCACATGCCCCGGTCGAAAACTGTTTATCAAAACCCCAGTTGATTACCAAGCACCACGTGCCATCAACATCACATGATACTTTTCCAAAACGGGTTCAATATATCATTAAGTCAATATTAACATTTGATTGTCCAAAATCATGTCATGAGCACGTAGCAGGTATAAGCAGTGTACTACAACGGTCTAAACCCATGTTGGCAATCTAATAATGTCCAACTAGTAAACCACAACTAGGGTGACAAGGGATCATGGCACATACTTAAATAATCAAGGTGTCATACAGCAAATTGGTATTTATCTAACCCCCATGTTTAAACAAAGTATCTTTCTATTTGAACTAGCATGCAATAGTTTGAATCAAAATAGATTTCGAAATAGGATCAACATGGTCAAAGCACAACTTGCCTTCAAAGAGTACTTGTTCTTGGTCTTGAGTTGGATCCTGAGTCAACACCTCTCCTTCGAATCCTTCCGGCACTTCAACGTCTACTCGTAAAGCGTGCAAATAGCAAATACACAAATAAACACTAGGCAAAAACATCCCAAAACTCCAAATAAAATCCATAAACAGAGAGAACATAATTTTCTGGATTTTTAGAAACTGGAATCGTTCAAATCGGAGTTAAAATGCAAAAGTTATGATTTATTAAAGTTTAAATAATCAATTAAATAATATTACAGAGAAAAACTTTAGTCCAAAAATTAAATAAAATTCATATTTAGGTAGATCTCAATTTTATACAAATTTAGAAATTTGAATCACTCAAATCTGATTTGAAACGCATATGTTATAAGCGTTTGAAGTTTGAATCTAAATTTGAAATCATTATTTCGAATTAATAAATCATTTTCTTTTTTGGAAATTAATTATTGCGTCGGCATGGACACGTGGCAGCCTCGATTGGTTGGGTGGCGTCGGCCGGTCCATGGACTTGGTCCACGCCGGCTCGGGTCCACCGTGGACTCGATCCCACGGCTCACGTAATCGACATGTGGGTTCCCCTCGGGTGACGTCACTTGCGGCGTCGGCGGGGCTCGGCCCTCGGAGCGGTGGGACCTGCTATGGCGTCATTCTTGGCGTCGGCCTTCGGCTGGGACAGCCGGCCCGACATCGGGCCCTCGACACGCGGGCCCCGTGTCGGCGTCCTACACGCACGCCGCGTGGGCCGGCGCTACGACCGCGACGGTCGATCTTCCCGACACGTGGCGCACCAATCTCGGCGTTGATTTGAAATTCAACGGTCCCGATCGATCTGATGGCGACGCGTTTGGGGTGAACGTGGTCAATCTAAACCGTTGGATCTAGATCCAACGGCTAGGATTGGATCTGGAAATCGCACGTGGTTCTTACCGTGGAACGACGTGGCGCAATCCGGGACGTCGGATCTTGATCGGACGGTCCACGGAGCTCGCGAGGACGGCGATGGCGTGCGACGGCTTGCTGCGGCCGGAACCGGGGAAGACGACGTCGAGCAGCGTTAACGCGATCCGGCGAGATGAAGTATGAGCCCAGGTTCGTCTCGTCGCGGGGGTTCCGAATCTGGCCACGGAAGCGGCGGAGCACGGCTGGTTTGCGGCGAAGGTTGAAGAACTCGCGGCGGCGCTCTTTGGCTCCGGTGAGAAATTGCGGCGGCTCTAGGGTTTCCCTGTAGGCGTGGACTAGGGCAACGAGCTCAGCATGGAAAGGCGAACCTCGGGGGCAGCTCCATGCATTAAATAGCCCTGGAGTCCGTGTCCGAGACGGCGGCGACGGCGAACGGAGTCCGCGGCGAATCCGGCTGGAGACGAAGACGTGGAGCCGTACACGTGGCACGACCAACGGCCACGATCGCGCGGGCGTAACCGGGTTCGACTCGGTCTCGACTAGGGGCGACGTGGCGCAATCACAACCGTTGGATCTTAATCCAACGGTCGCGTGGCTAGGGTTCGGGGCGAGCGGGTTCGGCTCGACCACGCGGCTCGGGTCGGACTCGAACTCGAGTCGACTGAACTGGCTCGGATGAACAGATGCTTGACTTCGGTTTGGATTTCCAATGATTTAATATTTAAAATAATTCCCGATAATTCATTTAATTCATTAAAAATAGCAAATGACTCGAAAAAATCGAAAAATTCCGAAAATACTTTGGATCATTTTGGACTCAAATAAAATATTTCCAACAAAATTTTATTTGCAAAATTAAATCCTTTAATTATTTCAAAATGGAATAAATTCAAATAAATTCCAAATAAATCCAAATAAATTCCGAAAATTCCAAAAATTCACCAAAGTGCCAAATCACACATGAATTTAAGAAAAGCAAAATTTTGGGGTGTTACAAACCTCCCCTTAATAGAATCTCGTCCCGAGATTCAGGGGCTTACTAAAGGAATAGGTTTGGAAACTCTTTCTTCAAATCCTCTTGCGCTCCCAAGTTGCTTCGCTTTCTTCATGGTTGCTCCTTTGAACTCTCTGAAACGGGTTGACTTGTTTCTAGTTTCTCGATCCATTGTGTCCAGAATCCTCACGGGATGCTCCTTATAAGTCAAGTCCTCTTGCAACTCAATTAACTCTAGCGGTGTCTGCTCTCAGAACTCGGAGGCACTTCTTCAACTGGACACATGGAATACGTCGTGCACTCCTGCTAACGCATCGTGGCAACTCCGGTGATAAGCAACTTCGCCTCTGCGACTCAAAATCTTAAATGGTCCAACATAGCAGGTGCGAAGTTTCCCTTTGGCATGGAACCTCTTAACTCCCCTGAGGCGTAACTCGAGGTATACAAAGTCTTACGGTTCAAAACTCAAATCTCGCGACGATTGTCGGCCATAACTCTTCTGGTCGAGATTGGGCTATCTTCAACCTTTCTCTAATCATGGCGATCTGCTCTTGACCTCTTGAAGAATATCGTGCCCAAAGACACGGCGCTCGCCACGGTCTCATTCCAATTCAATGGCGTCAGCGAGTCGACCATACTGATGCCTCAAAAGGTGACATCGTAAACTAGCACGATAACTATTGTTGTAAGCCCGAACTCGGCATACGGCAAACTCTTATCCCAAGAGGTAGCATAAGCCAATGCACAAGCTCTTAACATATCCTCCGAATCTGGTTGACTCTTTTGGTCTGTCCATCCGTCTGCATGGATGATAAGGTATCTTGAAGTTCAAGCGGGTTCCCATGGTTTCATGCAACTTATTCCGTAACCTTGAGGTAAATTGGGTACCTCTGTCTGATACAATCCTCTTTGGCACTCCGTGCAAATGCAGACAATCGATCATGTATAATTCTCGCTTAATTTATCGCCCGAGTCAGTGGTCTTCACGGGGATAAAATGGGCTACTTTAGTCAAGCGATCCACTATAACCCATATGGAGTCATAACCTCCTTGAGTCTTTGGCAAACCGGTAATGAAATCCATTCCGATTTCCTCCCACTTCCACTCGTATTTTCAGCGGTTGTAGCAATCCTGCCGGTCTCGATGCATTGCCTTGACTCTCTGGCATACGTCGCACAATGCAACATGCTCGGCAACTTCACGCGTTTCATACTCGGCCACCGAGAATCTCTCCTTGAGATCCTGATACATCTTGGCGCTTCGGGATGAATTGAATACTTGGAGTCATGGGCTTCTTCGAGAATCGCTTGCTTTAACTCCTTCTTGTTAGGCACACAAATCCGATCCTTCATCCATAACGTGCCTTGCTCATCCAACTTGAAGTCCTCGCCTTGCCTTCCTCCTTGATGGACTTAATCCTGCGGATCTTGTCATCATCCTTCGTCCTTCTCGGATCTGGTCCTCTAAAGTAGGCTTTACTTCCAAGGCGGCCAAGAATCCGCTTAGGTACAACCTCAATCTTCATTTTCCGAAAATCCTCACATAACTCATCCTGGCTTGTGGCTAGCAACGTACTCACGGTATGGCTTCCGACTCGAGCATCGGCTACTACGTTGGCCTTCCCGGATGGTAATGGATTCCAACATTATAGTCCTTGATCAACTCCAACCATCTCCTCTGCCTCATATTCAGATCCGATTGGCGAATATGTACTTAAAACTCTTATGATCCGTATATACTTCACATCTGTTTCCAATCGAGATAGTGACGCCATATCTTCAAAGCATGCACTACGGCAGCCTAACTCTAAGTCATGTGTCGGATAATTTTCCTCATGCGGCCTCAATCGCCTTGATGCATAAGCGGCGACCTTTCCATTCTCGCATCGGACACATCCAAGTCCTTGGCGCGATGCGTCACAATAAATATCGAAGCTTTGAGCAACATCCGGTAGAACTAACATCGGTGCCGATGTCAATCGCTTCTTCAGCTCCTGAAATCCTTTCTCACATTCTCCAAGCGTCCATGCAAACTTCTTTTCCTTCTTCAAAGAATTGGCGTAAGAGGTTTCGCAATTGTCGAGAAGACTTCGATGAAACGGCGGTAGTATCCTGCCATTCCAAGGAAACTCCGAATCTGGGTCACCGTCTTTGGCTGTTCCCAATGTAACACAGCTTCTACTTTGCTTGGATCTACGGCGACTCCTTCTGCGGTCATTACGTGTCCAAGAAACTCCACCTTGTCCTTCCAAAAATCACACTTGCTGAACTTGGCGAAAAGTTGCTGTTCCCTCAGCTTTTCCAAAACTCGCCTTAAGTGTTCGGCATGTTCATCCTCTGTCTTGGAGTAGATTAGGATATCGTCTATGAACACGACGACAAACTTGTCCAAATATTCCATGAACACCTTATTCATCATATTCATGAAATAATTTGGCGCATTAAATCGGCCCAAAGGACATAATCAGAACTCGTAATGTCCATATCTTGACGAGAATGCGATCTTGGAATATCTTACGATCGGATCTTCAACCGATGGTATCCCGATCTCGAGATCAATCTTGGAGAAAACTCCGGCTCCTCTCAACTGATCAAACAAATCATCAATCCTGGGTAGCGGATACTTATTCTTCACGGTGACTTCATTGAGCGCACGATAGTCAATGCACATCCTGAAACTCCCGTCCTTCTTCTTGACAAACAAAACCGGGTGCTCCCCACGGCACGAACTCGGCCTCGATAAATCCTTTCTCCATTAACTCTTCTAGCTGTGTCTTCCTTCCTACCAACTCCTCGGTAGACATCCGATAGGGTCTCTTTGCTATCGGTCTTTGTACCAGTACAAGCTCTATCACAAACTCTATGTCCCCTGTCAGCGGCATACTGTAGATCTCCGGAAAGACATCTGGGTACTCATTCACTACTTTGGGACATCCTCCATACTGATTGCCTTGGTATCTGTTAACCATCAACTGTCCATCTCTAACTGCAAAGTGGCTTGAAATTCTACTTTCTTCCCACACGGGCTCTCAATCGAGATAGTCCTTCGTCCACAATCCAATACGGCCTTGTGCTTGGATAACCAATCCATTCCCAATATGACGCGTCTAAGGTGCAGGTCTCCAAAATTATAAGGTTTGCTAGGAATTCTATTCCACCTATTAGTATTCTCACCCCGGAACATCCTACTTTCGTTCGGAACCAGGGGTTTGAACCAAAAGCATGCACTTAAGCCTTGCAATCCTCAAATCATTTCTAGTAGCAAAGCCTTGCGAAACAAACGAATCTGAAGCTCGAGTCAAACAAAACTGTTGCAGTGTATCGAGTTAACAAGTAACTTACCCAGACGACGTCCAGTAGCATTCTCTGCATCTGCGGTGACATGGTTGACTCGGCCTCTCACCACGGCAGGGGTGTGGCTCCTGGTCTTTGGCGTCCTAGCTGGGTGGTTCCTAGATTGAAGCGACCAGGGTCGCTCCTGCTGTCTTCTTTGGACAATGTTGGCAAAGTGTCTGGCTCGTTGCAGTTGTAGCAGCGTCTCACTGCTCCTTCTTGTTGCTCGAGTAAGCGTTTCTAGCGGGGCTGGGGTTTGGTAGTTACGATTGGCGGTCTTGGTCTTTGAGGATGGTGTCCTTGTTGCATTCGTGGTTGGAATCTGAAGAATTGATTTGGTGCAACTCTCAAGCGCATTGCGTTCACTGGCGTGATCCTTCTTTCTTTGCATCCTGCGCTTCTGTTCTCCTCCGGTTCCTTGCGCTTGTCCTCAAGAATAAGCGCCTTATTCACCAATTCTTGGAAATCTGGAAAGGTGTGGGTGATCAACCCCACTTGCAATCCCGAGTTAAGTCCCTTCATAAAACGAGACTATCTGGATTTATCCGTCGCTACATCCTCAGGTGCGTAGCGTGCTAGGCTGTGTGAACTTGTTCGAGGTAGTCGGCCAGCTGGCTGATTACCTTGCTTGATGCTCTGAACTCCTCCTTCTTAAGGTCCATGATTCCTTCAGGCACGTGATCTTGTCGGAATGCATTTGTGAACTCTTCCCAAGTGATATCTTGAGGGTTCTCTGCGTGGCACGTAAATTCTCCCACCATTCGTATTTGTTCCTTCCAACTGATGAGAAGCGTAGAGTACCTTCTCATTTCCTATGCATTGAGCTATGTGTAGCTTCCTCTCGATTGATCTTAACCAATCATCGGCCTCCAATGGATTGGCATTCCCAGAGAAAGTGGGTGGGTGAGTCCTCATGAACTCTGACAGTCTTGTATTCTGGCGTGGCCCCTGATTAACTTGATTGGCTGTGGCCTGAGCAGTGACGTGCTGCATTTGTTGCATCATAGCATGCATCAACTGAGTCTGGGCAGCAAGAAAGGCTCCAAAATTCTGCATATCAATCAAGGCGGTCTTTGGTGCTCCCTCATTGGGGTTTTCTGTTGGGCGAGATCCACTCCCATTGCTTCCAAAGTTTCCGCGGGTGTTCACCATCTGTCGATTTGCTCTAGGTTTAGAGATGAGAGGGAAACAAGAATAGACAAGTAATATGGAACTTATGCGGGGCGAAAGGTGTAACCTTAAGGTCCAACTTTATTACTAATAACTTGGTATGGCTGCTTACAATGCCTAAGGGCCTTGCAACACATACTGCACATTCAGCAAACAAAGCAAATCCAAATCGAACTAACTCTGGAGTCTAACGCCTAAAGGGTGACTCTTTATTCTATGACGCGACTCGGCGAAGGAGTCTCACTATAGAACCTATGCTCACTCATCGAGAAAACCTCCACGGCACTGAGTGCAGGTCTTTGTGGCATAAGCGTAACGATCGCCATGTCCGGCGATCGTGTCCTCTCGTGGTAGTCGAAGAAGCGATGTCCTCATCGAGATCTCGACTCCTCCGGATCCGCTCGTGTAGCTCGAGTCTTGGCTCTGAGTGCGGTCCGTACAAAGTCATCTCCAACTCGTCAATCCTTCGCAGAAGGTGTGCCACATACTCTTGAGCTTCCCGCCATCTATTCTTCTCTCGTCGTGATCTCCTTGCGGGCCTTCGTAGCTCCTTGCTTGTATTATCTAGTACATCCTCCTGGCGACAACAAATCGTGCCAAGCTGTGTAACCGTGGCATCCTCATCCTGAATCTCCTTCGGTCAAGAAGGTTATCGCTCTTGCGGTGATAACGGAACACCGTGCTCTCAACTCTCCTGGCGTAGATACGGGTAATGTGCCGCATTGCGGCGTCGTGATACTTCTTGGATACCCATCTGCATTGTAGATCTCCGGCAAAGGTCTGCATGTATCGAGCGATTGCACAGGCCCTTTTTCCTAGCAGGTACCTCAATCCTCACGTCACAAGCCTTGATCAATCCCGCTTGTCTGATCACTTCCACTTGGTATTGCGGCTTCTCAAAATCTCCGAGAGTCTGTAGCATATGCCAAAGTTCCGCGGCGTGACCAACTCCCAGATCAACGTAGTTGAACTCCTCCTCCATCTGTCACAAGAGTGCTTTACGTAAGAACTCGGAATTTTTGAATTGTGACAAGGTAAGGGAAAATTTCAGCAAGAGACAAGAAAAGAGAGAAGGGGATAAGTCGAGATGTCATTTCTTATCTTGACAACCTTTTAGCTTTTAGAAAATAGGTTTTATCCTCACTACGACCATTCTAGCTTAGGGTTGAGCCTCTGGTCAAGTATGGCTCGATACCACCTCTGTCGGGACCCGAATTTGCAAATCCGGACCCTCTGTGTATTCAGCACTAGTCCAGGAACGCGCTAGTGCACACAGTCTTAACATTGGTAAATATCACAATCATACCACTCGATACCAATAAAGTACTTTATTTAAATAACCAAATCGGTTACTCGACCTTATGGTCAAGTTACAAATGTATGCCTCGTAGGCGAAACTTATTCGAGAGAAAAATAATAGCAGCGGAAAATCAAATAACCGTGGCGCCATCCAGTATACCACAGGCAGGCGGCTGGGCTCGCATCCCTAAGTAGAGCGAGTCCTCTTGGAGTTCCTCCTCCAAAGTGGCGTAATCTCCTCTTCAAGCGATATTGTGTTGAGGCAAGGGTGAGTACTTGGTACTCGACAAGTCATGCCGAGAATGCAAGCTAATATACTATATGCATGGCTTGGTACAAAGGAATAGCTCAAGGTATATTTGCGATGCTTGACATTTGACAAGTAGCATAAGTAGATTCGAAAGCAGTAGAAATAAGTAAAACATAAATAACTTTTCAAGAAGTTTGGTAAACATCTTTCCCATCCTAACCCACATTTCCATCATCTTCATTGCCAAACCAAACCAACCTTTCAAATCCAAGTTATTTTCAGAAAATCTAACCCTTGATTTGTAATTCCGAGCATTGTCGATCTGAAGTGGACACGGCTATTCGAATAGATTCTAAACTCTGCAGAGGTTATGCACTTTACCCACAAGATACAGTCAAACACCACAAAGGCGAGTTCCCGTAACAAAGCCTTTCGGAAGCCTCAAACAACACAGGTGGTCCTCTCCGGTTCGTGCTCTACACCATCCCTTCCCTTAGCCAAGGCGAAGTATGGGACCAACACACCGTTAGATGGGTATCGGCCACGACCACGATCGCTCCCCGTACAATCACACAAGCGGTGTAGCGACACCACTGAGGCTCCACAAGTGAGTCCTTAGCGACTTAGTCAACTAGGGCCGTCCCATTCCGACCATGTGGTTGCAAGTATGACCAGTTCAAAGGCTTGCAAGGTTAAGTCCTTAGAGTGACCAGGGCAAGACTACCGAAGAACCAAATCAACATCCCCAATGCCACCAGCAGCCCACTGATTACTCTTGCCACATGCCCGGTCAGCGTTTATCAAAACCCCAGTTGATTACCAAGCACCACGTGCCATCAACATCACATGATACTTTTCCAAAACGGGTTCAATATATCATTAAGTCAATATTAACATTTGATTGTCCAAAATCATGTCATGAGCACGTAGCAGGTATAAGCAGTGTACTACAACGATCTAAACCCATGTTGGCAATCTAATAATGTCCAACTAGTAAACCACAACTAGGGTGACAAGGGATCATGGCACATACTTAAATAATCAAGGTGTCATACAGCAAATTGGTATTTATCTTTCTATTTGAACTAGCATGCAATAGTTTGAATCAAAATAGATTTCGAAATAGGATCAACATGGTCAAAGCACAACTTGCCTTCAAAGAGTACTTGTTCTTGGTCTTGAGTTGGATCCTGAGTCAACACCTCTCCTTCGAATCCTTCCGGCACTTCAACGTCTACTCGTAAAGCGTGCAAATAGCAAATACACAAATAAACACTAGGCAAAAACATCCCAAAACTCCAAATAAAATCCATAAACAGAGAGAACATAATTTTCTGGATTTTTAGAAACTGGAATCGTTCAAATCGGAGTTAAAATGCAAAAGTTATGATTTATTAAAGTTTAAATAATCAATTAAATAATATTACAGAGAAAAACTTTAGTCCAAAAATTAAATAAAATTCATATTTAGGTAGATCTCAATTTTATACAAATTTAGAAATTTGAATCACTCAAATCGGAGTTGAAACGCAAAAGTTATAAGCGTTTGAAGTTTGAATCTAAATTTGAAATCATTATTTCGAATTAATAAATCATTTTCTTTTGAAATTAATTATTGCGTCGGCATGGACCACGTGGCAGCCTCGATTGGTTGGTGGCGTCGGCCAGTCCATGGACTTGGTCCACGCTCGGCTCGGGTCCACCGTGGACTCGGTCCACGGCTCACGTGACTGACATGTGGGTCCCCCCTCGGGTGACGTCACTAGCGGCGTCGGCGGGCTCGGCCCTCGTAGCGGTGGGACCTGCTATGGCGTCATTCTTTGGCGTCAGCCTTCGGCTGGGACAGCGGCCCGACATCTGCGCCCCTCGACACGCCGGGCCGCGTGTCGGCGTCCTGCCACGCCAGCGTGGGCCGGCGGCCCGACCGCGACGGTCGATCTTCCCGACACGCGTGGCGCAATCTCGGCGTTGATTTGAAATTCAACGGTCCGATCGGATCTGATGGCGCCGCGTTTGGGGTGAGCGTGGTCAATCTAAACCGTTGGATCTAGATCCAACGGCTAGGATGAATCTGGAAATCGCGACGTGGTTCTTACCTGGGTGGAGCGGCGTGGCGCAATCAGGGCGTCGGATCTTGATCGGACGGTCCACGCGAGCTTCAGCGAGGCAGCGATGGCGTCGCGGCGGCTTATCTTGCGGCGAACGGGGAAGGCGGCGTCGACGGCGTTAAAGCGCGATCCGGCGAGATGAAGTATGAGCCCGAGGTTCGTCTCGTCGCGGGGTTCCGAATCTGGCCACGCAGGCGGCGAACCACGGTAGTTTCTGCGAAGGTTGAAGAACTTCCTTGGCGGCGCTCTTTGGCTCGGTGAGAAATTGCGGCGGCTCTAGGGTTTCCCTGTGGCGTGGACTAGAACAACGAGCTCGGCATGGAAAGGCGAACCTCGGGGCGCTCCATGCATTAAATAGCCCTGGAGTCCGTGTCCGAGACGGCGGCGGCGGCGAGCGGAGTCCGCGGCGAATCCGGGCCGAAACGAAGGCGTGGAGCCGCACCGTGGCATCGACCAACGGCCACGATCGCGCGAAGCGTAACCAGGTTCGACTTCGGTCGACTAGAAGCGACGTGGCGCCAATCACAACCGTTGGATCTTAATCCAGCGATCGGCGTAACTAGGGTTGAAGCGGCGGGTTCGGCTCGACCACTTGCGGCTTCGGTCGGACTCGAACTTCGAGTCTGACTCGGGCTCGATCGGATGAACGATAATCCGACTTCGGTTTGGATTTCCAGCGATTTAATATTTAAAATAATTCCCGATAATTCATTTATTCATTAAAAATAGCAAATGACTCGAGAAAAATTCGAGAAAAATTACGGAAAATACTTTGGATCATTTTGGACTCAAATAAAATATTTCCAACAAAATTTTATTTGCAAAATTAAATCCTTTAATTATTTCAAAATGAAATAAATTCAAATAAATTCCAAATAAATCCAAATAAATTCCAGAAAATTCCAAAAATTCACCAAAGTGCCAAATCACACATGAATTTAAGAAAAGCAAAATTTTGGGGTGTTCTGACACCGACTTTAGTTAGAGTTCCGACCAGTAGGTGTGAGACATTCCGCTACTGGTCCCAGCGAAACTGCTATTTGCAAGACATAAGCGGGTGACGGAAGGAAACTGAGTGCCAAACACCACGAATGATCTTCTTGTTCGCCGTAGTCACTTTGGCACGCACTTCAAAACCGTCAGTCGTTGTGGAACATTCCTCCACGGCGGGTCCCAACAGGTCCTGTAAGATGCTTGCGTATGAAAGCGTTCAACGGAAGAAAAGCGCTGCGAAACATCGCGAATGGACTTCGTATGCCTCGTAACTCTGTTCGGCATGCATTTGGAATCTCTTCGAGTCGTTGTGGAACTTTCCCACGCAGCAGCGTCTGATGCGACATGCGTTAGAAAATGGCGCAAGAAATGAAACCGAGTGTCAAGCACCCCAAATGGACTTCATCTGTTTACTAGCTCCTATTAGCATCGACTTTGGGTCCCTCACAGGAATCGTTCTCGAGACCTGCCACTGGTAAATGAGTCTTTGTAAGCTTCGAAGCGTCTTAGGAATGGTGCACGGATCGAACAATGTTGCCAAGCAACCGGAATCGACGGGTCGCAATGGGTGCTTGCATGCTTATGTGCTTAGAAAAACGACACCGGAAACGAAACTGAGTGTCCAACACGCCGAATAGACTTCACACGTGCCCTAGCTCATTTCGGCAAGCATTTCGAGTACGCTCGAGTCTGGGTGAAACATTCATCCATAGGGGACCCAAAATGGTACCGTTAGCTACATACGTAACAGGGCGTTGCACGAAACGAAACTTTCTTCCAAACATGCCGAATGGGATGTACATAGCCGTAGCACATTCGGCATGCATTACGAATCCGCCTGAGTGTCTGTGAAACATTCCGTCACGCCCGTCTGCGAGCAATCTTGTAAGGGAGCGTCCATACGAAACGATGAAGAAATGAAACCGGCGGCAAGCACGCCCGATGGACTTCGCGTAATGTCGTAACTCATTTTGGCAGGCATTTGAATCTGTCGAAGTCGGTAGCGAAATATTACGCTGAAGACGGGTTCAATGCGCTTTATGCAGCTGCGTACAAAGCGAAAGCGATCTGTGAAAAGCGAGTGCCAAACACCGAATGAACCTCACGAAGTTCGCTTGTGCTTTTCACTTTAGTTCGGTTCCGACCCGGCCGGTGTGAGATATTCCACTACGGTGGTCCCCATGAACGCACCGCCTGCACCGACGCATAAGCGGGTGACGGAAGGAAACTGAGTGCCAAACACCCCGAATGATCTTCTTGTTCGCCGTAGTCACTTTGGCACGTACTTCAAAACCGTCCGAGTCGTTGTGGAACATTCCTCCACGGCGGGTCCCGACGGGTTCTGTAAGATGCTTGCGTATGAAACTGTTCAACGGAAGAAAACTGCTTGCGAAACATCGCGAATGGATCGGCATGCATTTGGAATCTCTTCAAGTCGGTGTGGAACTTTCCCACGCAACGCGTACAGTAAGCAGCATGCGTTAGAAAATGACGCAAGAAATGAAACTGAGTGTCAAGCACCCCAAATGGACTTCATCTGTTTACTAGCTCCTATTAGCATCGACTTTTGGTCCCTCCGAATCGTTGCGAGACCTGCACGGTAAATGGTACTGTAAGCTTCGAGCGTCTTGGGAATGGTGCGGATCGAACAATGGTGCCAAGCAACCGTAATCGACGGGTCGAAATGGGTGCTTGCATGTTTATGTGCTTAGAAAAACGACACCGGCAAACGAACCGAGTGTCCAACACGCCGAATAGACTTCACACGTGCCTAGCTCATTTCGGCAAGCATTTGATGCGCTCGAGTCTGCGTTAAATATTCATCCACAGGGGACCCAAAATGGTACCGTTAGCTACATACGTAACAGGGCGTTGCACGAAACGAAACTTTCTTCCAAACATACCGAATGGGATGTACATAGCCGTAGCACATTCAACATGCATTACGAATCCGCCTGAGTGTCTGTGAAACATTCCTTCACGCCGTGCGAGCGAAATCTTGTAGGGAAGCGTCATACGAAACGATGAAGAAATGAAACCGGCGGCAAGCACGACCGATGGACTTCGCGTAATGTCGTAACTCATTTTGGCAGGCATTTCGAATCCGTCCGTCGGTAGCGAAATATTCTGCGAAGAGCGGGTTCGCGACGCTCTTGTCAGCTGCGTACAAGCGAAAGCAGCGATCTTGTGAAAGCGAGTGCCAAACACACCGAATGAACCTCTGAAGTTAAACGTAGCACCAGCTTTAGTTCGGTTCCGACCCGGCCGGTGTGAGACATTCCACTACGGTGGCCCCAGCGAACGCTGCAGCTACACCGGCCGCATAAGCGGGTGTGGAAGGAAAGCGAGTGCCAAACACCGAATGATCTTCTTGTTCGCGTAGTCACTTTGTACGCACTTCAAAACCGTCAGTCGTTGTGGAACATTCCTCCTGGCGGGTCCCAGCGGGTCTGTAAGATGCTTGCGTATGAAACTGTTCAACGGAAGAAAAGCGCTGAAACATCGCGCGAATGGACTTCGTATGCCTGCCTCGTAACTCTGTTCGGCATGCATTTGGAATCTCTTGAGTCGTTGTGGAACTTTCCCGCGCAACGCAGCGTCTGATGCGACATGCGTTAGAAAATGGCGCAAGAAATGGCGAGTGTCAAGCACCCCAAATGGACTTCATCTGTTTACTAGCTCCTATTAGCATCGGCTTTGGGTCCCTCAGAATCGTTCGCGAGACCTGCAGTAAATGGTGCTGTAAGCTTGCGTCTTGGGAATGGTGCCGCGGATCGAACAATGCTGCCAAGCAACCGGAATCGGCCAGGTTGCAATGGGTGCTTGCATGCTTATGTGCTTAGAAAAGCGACACCGAAAGCAGGCGAGTGTCCAACACGCCGAATAGACTTCACCGCGTGCCTAGCTCATTTCGGCAAGCATTCGAATGCGGCTCGAGTCTGCGTTAAACATTTATCCATAGGGGACCCAAAATGGTACCGTTAGCTACATACGTAACAGGCGTTGCCGCAGCGAAACTTTCTTCCAAACATGCCGAATGGGATGTACATAGCCGTAGCACATTCGACATGCATTACGAATCCGCCTGAGTGTCTGTGAAACATTCTTTCACGCCGTGCGAGCAATCTTGTAAGGGGAGCGTCGCCGCAACGATGAAGAAATGAAACCGAAGCGGCAAGCACGCCCAGTGGACTTCGCGTAATGTCGTAACTCATTTTGGCAGGCATTTGAATCCGTCCGTCGGTATGCGAAATATTACGAAGACGGGTTCGCCGCCTTTATGCAGCTGGCATTACAAGCGAAAGCGATCTGTGAAGAAGCGAGTGCCAAACACCCGAATGAACCTCACGAAGTTAAGCTTGTAGCTTTTCGACTTTAGTTCGGTTCCGACCCAGTAGGTGTGAGATATTCCACTACAATTTGGTCCCAGCACGAGCACTGCGGCACCAAAGACGCAAACGGGTGACGGAAGGAAAGCGGAGTGCCAAACACCGAATGATCTTCTTGTTCGCCGTAGTCACTTTGGTACGCGCTTCAAAACCGTCTGAAGTCGTTATGGAACATTCCTCCAGCGGGTCCCGGACGGGTTACGTAAGATGCTTGCGTATGAAAGCTGTTCAGCGGAAGAAAAGCGCTTGCGAAACATCGCGAATGGACTTCGTATGCCTCGTAACTCTGTTCGGCATGCATTTGGAATCACTTAGTCGGTGTGGAACTTTCCCACGCAGCAGCGTCTGATGCGCGACATCGTTAGAAAATGACGCAAGAAATGGCTGAGTGTCAAGCACCCCAAATGGACTTCATCTCGTTTACTAGCTCCTATTAGCATCGACTTTTGGTCCCTCCGAATCGTTGCGAGACCTGCACGGTAAATGGTATTGTAAGCTTCGAGCGTCGCCTAATGGTGCACGGATCGAACAATGGTGCCAAGCAACCGAATCGACCAGTCGCAATGGGTGCTTGCATGCTTATGTGCTTAGAAAAGCGACACCCGAACGAATCGAGTGTCCAACACGCCGAATAGACTTCACACGTGCCCTAGCTCATTTCGGCAAGCATTTGATGCACGCTCGAGTCTGCGTTAAACATTCATCCACAGGGACCCAAAATGGTACCGTTAGCTACATACGTAACGAGCGTTGCACGAAACGAAACTTTCTTCCAAACATGCGAATGGGATGTACATAGCCGTAGCACATTCGACATGCATTACGAATCCGCTGAGTGTCATGAAACATTCCTTCACGCCGTGCGAGCAATCTTGTAGGGAGCGTCGCACGCAACGATGAAGAAATGAAACCGAGCGGCAAGCACGCCCGGTGGACCGCGTGATGTGTCGTAACTCATTTTGGCAGGCATTTGAATCCGTCCGAAGTCGGCGCGAAATATTACGCGAAGACGGTTCGCACGCTTATCAGACGCATTACAAACGAAAGCGATGCGCCGAAAAGAAACCGAAAAGTGCCAAACACCCGAATGAACCTCACGGTTCGCTTGTGCTTTTCAGCTTTAGTTCCGGTTCGACCCGGCCCGGTGTGAGATATTCCACTACGGTCCGTCCCAGCGGCACGCACACCAAAGACGCAAACGGGTGACGGAAGGAAATCGAGTGCTAAACACCCGAATGATCTTCTTGTTCGCCGTAGTCACTTTGGTACGCGCTTGAAAACCGTCAGTCGTTGTGGAACATTCCTCCACGGCGGGTCCGACGGAGTTACGTAAGATGCTTGCGTATGAAGCTGTTCAACGGAAGAAAAGCGCTTGCGAAACATCGCGAATGGACTTCGTATGCCTCGTAACTCTGTTCGGCATGCATTTGGAATCTCTTCAAGTCGGTGTGGAACTTTCCCACTTAACGCAGCGTCTGATGCGACATCGTTAGAAAATGGCGCAAGAAATGAAATGGCGAGTGTCAAGCACCCCAAATGGACTTCATCTGTTTACTAGCTCCTATTAGCATCGACTTTTGGTCCCTCAGAATCGTTCACGAGACCTGCACGGTAAATGGTACCGTAAGCTTAGAGCGTCTGGAATGGTGCCTGAGATCGAACAATGGTGCCAAGCAACGGAATCGACGAATCGCAATGGGTGCTTGCATGCTTATGTGCATAGAAAAACGATACCCGAAACGAAACTGAGTGTCCAACACGCCGAATAGACTTCACACGTGCCCTAGCTCATTTTCGGCAAGCATTTCGAGTACAGCTCGAGTCTGCGTTAAATATTCATCCACAGGGGACCCAAAATGGTACCGTTAGCTACATACGCAATGTATGCTGTACCTAAACGTAAACTTTCTTCCAAACATGCCGAATGGGATGTACATAGCCGTAGCACATTCGACATGCATTACGAATCCGCTGAGTGTCACGTGAAACATTCCTTCACGCCGTGCGAGGCCGAAATCTTGTAGGGAGCGTCACGCCGCAACGATGAAGAAATGAAACCAGCGGCAAGCACGCCCGATGGACTTCGCATGTGTCGTAACTCATTTTGGCGGGCATTTCGAATCCGTCCAGTCGGTGCGAAATATTCTGCGAAGAGGTTCGCCGCGCTCTTGTCTGCTGCGTACAAGCGAAAGCGATCTTGCGAAGAAGCGAGTGCCAAACACCCGAATGAACCTCACGGTTAAAGTGCTTTTCAGCTTTAGTTTCGGTTCCGACCCAGTAGGTGTGAGATATTCCACTCACGGCTGGTCCCAACGGCACGCTGCCGGCACCAAAGACGCATAACGGGTGACTAAGGAAATCGGAGTGCCAAACACCCCGAATGATCTTCATGTTCGCCGTAGTCACTTTGGCACGCACTTGAAAACCGTCCGAGTCGTTGTGGAACATTCCTCCACGGCGGGTCACGACGGGTTATGTAAGATGCTTGAGTATGAAAGCCCATTCAACGGAAGAAAAGCGCTATAAACATCGCGAATGGACTTCGTATGCCTCGTAACTCTGTTCGGCATGCATTTGGAATGTCTTCGAGTCGGTGTGGAACTTTCCCACACAACGGGTCCCGACGGGTTCTGTAAGATGCTTGCGTATGAAACTGTTCAACGGAAGAAAACTGCTTGCGAAACATCGCGAATGGACTTCGTATGCCTCGTAACTCTGTTCGGCATGCATTTGGAATCTCTTCGAGTCGGTGTGGAACTTTCCCACACAACGCGTCTGATGCGACATGCGTTAGAAAATGACGCAAGAAATGGCGAGTGTCAAGCACCCCAAATGGACTTCATCTGTTTACTAGATCCTATTAGCATCGACTTTTGGTCCCTCAGAATCGTTCTGCGAGACCTGCCGCGGTAAATGGTCTTTGTAAGCTTCGAGCGTGCGGAATGGTGCACGGATCGAACAATGGTGCCAAGCAACGGAATCGACGGGTCGCAATGGGTGCTTGCATGCTTATGTGCTTAGAAAAGCGACACCCGAAGCAAAGCGAGTGTCCAACACGCCGAATAGACTTCACACGTGCCTAGCTCATTTCGGCAAGCATTTCGATGCGGCTCGAAGTCTGCGTTAAACATTCATCCACAGGGGACCCAAAATGGTACCGTTAGCTACATACGTAACAGGCGTTGCCGCAGCGAAACTGTCTTCCAAACATGCCGAATGGGATGTACATAGCCGTAACACATTCGACATGCATTACGAATCCGCTGAGTGTCTGTGAAACATTCCTTCACGCCGTCGAACGAGCAGTCTTGTAGGGAGCGTCGCGCAACGATGAAGAAATGAAACCGGCGGCAAGCACGCCCGATGGACTTCGCGTAATGTCGTAACTCATTTTGGCGAGCATTTGAATCCGTCCGTCGAGTTGGCGCGAAATATTACGCGAAGAGCGGGTTCGCACGCTCTTATCATGCGCTAGCGTACAAGCGAAGCGATCTTGCGAAAGAAACTGAGTGCCAAACACCCCGAATGAACCTACGAAGTTCGCTTGTGCTTTTCACCTTTAGTTCCGGTTCCGACCCAGCCGGTGTGAGAGATTTAGTTCCGGTTCCGACCCAGCCGGTGTGAGACATTCCACTACGGCTGGTCCCAACGGGTGACGGAAGGAAACTGAGTGCCAAACACCCCGAATGATCTTCTTGTTCGCCGTAGTCACTTTGGCACGCACTTCAAAACCGTCCAAGTCGTTGTGGAACATTCCTCCACGGCGGGTCCCAACGGGTTCTGTAAGATGCTTGCGTATGAAACTGTTCGACGGAAGAAAACTGCTTGCGAAACATCGGGAATGGACTTCGTATGCCTCGTAACTCTGTTCGTCATGCATTTGGAATCTCTTCGAGTCGGTGTGGAACTTTCCCGCATAGCAGCGTCTGATGCGACATGCGTTAGAAAATGACGCAAGAAATGAAACTGAGTGTCAAGCACCCCAAATGGACTTCATCTGTTTACTAGCTCCTATTAGCATCGACTTTGGGTCCCTCTGAATCGTTGCGAGACCTGCACGATAAATGGTATGTAAGCTTCGAGCGTGCCGGAATGGTGCACGGATCGAACAATGGTGCCAAGCAACCAGAATCGACTTCCTATGCCCCCTAGCTCATTTCGGCATGCATTTCGATTTCACCCGAGTCTGAGTCATGCCCTCCACCGCGACGGGTCCCAACTGTTACTTTGAGGTACATGAGTATGAAGACGATGCACGAATGGGAACTCTCTGCCGAACAGCACGAATGGTCTTGATATGCATTTTTCCGCATCCAAAATTCATTTCTGATCTGTCTGGTTCAGTGTGAATCATTCCTTCACGACGGGTCGCAATGGGTGCTTGCATGCTACATGCTTACAAAAACTACGCCCGAAACGAAACTGGTTGTCCAACACGCTGAATGGACTTCACACGTGCCCTAGCTCATTTCGGTAGGGATTTCGAGTACGCTCGAGTCTGTGTTAAACATTCATCCACAGGGGACCCAAAATGGTACCGTTAGCTACATACGCAATGCGTTGCCGCGAAAGCGAAACTTTCTTCCAAACATGCCGAATGGGCCGTACATAGCCGTAGCACATTCGGCGTGCATTACGAATCCGTCTGAGTGTCTGTGAAACATTCCTTCACGCCGTGCACGAACAGTACTTTAGGAGCGTCCGCACGAAAACGATGCAGAAATGAAACCGAGCGGTAAGCACGCCCAGTGGACTTCCCATGTGTGTCATTACCTCATTTTTGGCGAGCATTTGAATCCGTCCGAAGTCGGTAGCGAAATATTCCACTAAGACGGGTTCGCACGCTATTGTGCGCTGCGTACAAACGAAAGCGATGCGCGATACAATCTGAGTGCCAATCACCCCGAATGAACCTACGATGTTCGCTTGTGCTTTCGGCTTTAGTTCCGATTCCGACCCAGCCGGTGTGACACATTCCACTACAGCTGGTCCCAGCGAACCTTGCATTTGCACCGGACCCGACGTAAACGGGTGACAGAAGGAAACCTAGTGCCAAACACCCCGAATGATCTTCTTGTTCGTCGTAGTCACTTTGGCACGCTTTTCAAAACCTTCCGAGTCATTGTGGAACATTCCTCCACGGCGGGTCCCAACGGGTTCTGTAAGATGCTTGCGTATGAAACTGTTCAACGGAAGAAAACTGCATGCGAAACACCGCGAATAGACTTCGTATGCCTCGTAACTCTGTTCGGCAAGCATTTGGAATCTCTTCGAGTCGGTGTGGAACTTTCCCACGCATAGCATCTGATAGCGACATGCGTTAGAAAATGACGCAAGAAATGAAACTAAGTGTCAAGCACCCCAAATGGACTTCATCTGTTTACTAGCTCCTATTAGCATCTACTTTGGGTCCCTCCGAATCATTGCGAGACACCTTACGATAAATGGTATGCGTAAGCTTCCGTGCCGTAATGGTGCACGGATCGAACAATGGTGCCAAGCAACCAGAATCGACTTCCTATGCCCCTAGCTCATTTCGGCATGCATTTCGATTCCACCTGAGTCTGAGTAATGCCCTCCACCGCGACGGGTCCTAACTGTTACTTTGAGCTGCATGCGTATAAAGACGATGCACGAATGGGAACTCTCTGCCGAATAGCACGAATGGTCTTGATATGCATTTTTCCCCATACAAAATTCATTTCTGATCTGTCTGGGTCAGTGTGAAATATTCCTTCACGACGGGTCGCAATGGGTGCTTACATGCTTATGTGCTTAGAAAAACGACGCCCGAAACGAATCTGGTTGTCCAACACGTCGAATGGACTTCACACGTGCCCTAGCTCATTTCGGTAGGGATTTCGAAAACGCACAAGTCTGCGTTAAACATTCATCCACAGGGGACCCAAAATGGTACCGTTAGCTACATACGTAACAGTGCGTTGCACGAAACGAAACTTTCTTCCAAACATGCCGAATGGGATGTACATACCCGTAGCACATTCGGCATGAATCAAAAACGACGCCCGAAACGAAACTGAGTGTCCAACACGCCGAATGGACATCACACGTGCCCTAGCTCATTTCGGCAAGCATTTCGAGTAAGCTCGAGGCTGCGTTAAACATTCATCCACAGGGGACCCAAAATGGTACCGTTAGCAACATACGTAACAGGGCGTTGCACGAAACGAAATTTTCTTCCAAACATGCCGAAAGGGCCGTACATAGCCGTAGCACATTCGGCATGCATTACGAATCCGTCTGAGTGTCTGTGAAACATTCCTTCACGCCAGGTACGAGCAATCTTGTAGGGAAGCGTCCGCACGAAAACGATGCGAGAAATGAAACCTTGCGGCAAGCACGCCCGATGGACTTCGTGATGTGTCGTAACTCATTTTGGCAGGCATTTCGAATCCGTCGAGTCGGCGTGAAATATTCCACCAAGGCGGGTTCGCGCGCTCTTGCGCTGCGTACAAAGCGAAGCGATCTGTGAAACAAAGCGAGTGCCAAACACCCAGAATGAACCTAGGAAGTTCGTTTGTGCTTTTCGGCTTTAGTTCGGTTCCGACACACGGTAGGTGTGAGATATTCCACTACGGCTGGTCCCAACGGGCACCGCAAATGCACCAGCATAAGCAAACGGGTGACGGAAGGAAAGCGGGAGCCAAACACCCCGAATGATCTTCTTGTTCGCCGTAGTCACTTTAGCACGCATTTCAAAACCGTCCGAGTCATTGTGGAACATTCCTCCACGGCGGGTCCCAACGGGTTCTGCAAGATGCATGCGTACGAAACTGTTCTGTAAGATGCTTGCGTACGAAACTGTTCAACGGAAGAAAACAGCATGCGCAACACCGCGAATGGACATCGTATGCCTAGTAACTCTTTGGGACCCGTTGGGACCCGCCGTGGAGGAATGTTCCACAACGACTCGGACGGTTTTGAAATGCGTGCCAAAGTGACTACGGCGAACAAGAAGATCATTCGGGGTGTTTGGCACTCAGTTTCCTTCCGTCACCCGTTTGCGTCTTTGTGCAATTGTAGTGCCGTTAGGACGGCCAGTAGTGGAATGTGTCACACCTACTGGGTCGAACCGAACTAAAGCTGAAAAGCACAAGCGAACTTCCTAGGTTCATTCGGGGTGTTTGGCGCCGCTTGTTCCGCACATCGCTGCTTTGTACGCAGCGTCTGAGCGTCGCGCTCGCCTTGGTGGAATGTTTCGCGCCGACTGACGGATTCGAAATGCCTGCCAAAATGAGTTACGACACATCGAAGTCCACTGAAGCGTGCTTGCCGCTCGGTTTCATTTCTGCATCGTTTTACGTGCGGGCGCTCCCTACAAGCTCGTTCGTTCACGCGGCGTGAAGGAATGTTTCACGAACACTCAGACGGATTAAGTAATGCATGCCGAATGTGCTACGGCTATGTAACGCCCATTCGGCATGTTTGGAAGAAAGTTTCGTTTAGTGCAACGCCTATTACGTATGTTGCTAACGGTACCATTTTGGGTCCCCTGTGGATGAATGTTTAACGCAGACTCGAGCGTACTCGAAATGCTTGCCGAAATGAGCTAAGGCACGTGTGAAGTCCATTCGGCGTGTTGGACACTCAGTTTCGTTTTGGGCGTCGTTTTTGTAAGCACATAAGCATGCAAGCACCCATTGCGACCCATCGTGGAGGAATGTTTCACACTGACCCAGACAGATCAGAAATGAATTTTGGATGGGCTAAAATGCACATCAAGTACATTCGTGCTGTTCGGCAGAGAGTTCCTATTCGCGCATCGTCTTCATACGCATGCAGCTCAAAGTAACAATTGGGACCCGTCGCGGTGGAGGGCATGACTCAGACTCGGGTGGAATCGAAATGCATGCCGAAATGAGCTAGGGTGCATAGGAAGTCGATTCTGCTTGCTTGGCACCATTGTTCGATCCGTGCACCATTCTGGCACGCTCGAAGCGTCTGATACAATTTATCGTGCGTGTCTACATAGCGATTCGGAGGGACCCAAAGTCGATGCTAATAGGAGCTAGTAAACAGATGAAGTCCATTTGGGGTACTTGACACTCGATTTCATTTCTTGCGTCGTTTTTCTAACGCATCTTTGCTTGCTAACATGCAGCGTTTAAATCGGAAAAGTTCCACACCGACTCGAAGAGATTCCAAATGCATGCCAACAGAGTTACTAGGCATCACGAAGTCCATTCGCGGTGTTTAGCATGTGTTTTATTCCGTTGAACAGTTTAAATGCATAAGCATCTTACGAACCCGTTGGGACCCGCCGTGGAGGAATGTTCCACAACGACTCGGGACGGTTTTGAAATGCGTGCCAAAGTGACTACGGCGAACAAGATGATCATTCGGGGTGTTTGGCACTCGATTTCCTTCCGTCACCCGTTTGCGTCTTTGGTGCAGCTGCGGTGCCCGTTGGGACCGGCCGTAGTGGAATGTGTCACACCGGCAGTCGAACCGGAACCAAAGCTGAAAAGCACAAGCGAACTTCCTAGGTTCATTCGGTGTTTGGCACTCGGTTTGTTCCGCTATCGCTTTCGTTTATGCCAGCGTCTGATGGCGTCGCGAACCGTCTTGGTGGAATGTTTGTAGCGCGACTCGGACGGATTCGAAATACTGCGAGAATGAGTTACGACACATGCGAAGTCCATCGGGCGTGCTTGCCGCTTCGGTTTCATTTTACGCATCGTTTTCGTGCGGGCGCTCCCTACGAGTACTCGTTCGTTCACGGCGTGAAGGAATGTTTCCGCACACTCGACGGATTCGTAATGCATGCCGAATGTGCTACGGCTATGTACGGCCCATTCGGCATGTTTGGAAGAAAGTTTCGTTCGTTCAACGCATACATTACGTATGTTGCTAACGGTACCATTTTGGGTCCCCAATGGATGAATGTTTAACGCAGACTCGGCGTACTCAAATGCTTGCGAAATGAGCTAGGCACGCGTGTGAAGTCCATTCGGCGTGTTGGACACTCGATTCGTTTTGGGCGTCGTTTTGTAAGCACATAAGCATGCAAGCACCCATTGCGACCCATCGTGGAGGAATGTTTCACACTGACCCAGACAGATCAGAAATGAATTTTGGATGGGCTAAAATGCTCATCAAGTCCATTCGTGTTGTTCGGCAGAGAGTTCCTATTCGTGCATCGTCTTCATACGCATGAAGCTCAAAGTAACAGTTGGGTCCCGTCGCGGTGGAGGGCATGACTCAGACTCGGGTGGAATCGAAATGCATGCCGAAATGAGCTAGGTGGCATAGGAAGTCGATTCTGGTTGCTTGGCACCATTGTTCGATACGTGCACCATTCTGGCACGCTCGAAGCTTACAGTACCATTTATCGTGCAGGTCTCGCAACGATTTGGAGGGACCCAAAGTCGATGCTAATAGGAGCTAGTAAACAGATGAAGTCCATTTGGGGTGCTTGACACTCAGTTTCATTTCTTGCGTCGTTTTCTAACGATCTTTGCTTCTTTGTGCAGACGTTTAGTCGGAAAGTTCCACACCGACTCGAAGAGATTCCAAATGCTTGCCGAACAGAGTTACTAGGCATACGAAGTCCATTCGCGGTGTTTCGCATGCTGTTTTCTTCGTTGAACGATTTAAATGCATAACCATCTTACGAACCCGTTGGGACCCGCCGTGGAGGAATGTTCCACAACGACTCGGACGGATTTGAAATGCGTGCCAAAATGACTACGGCGAACAAGAAGATCATTCGGGTGTTTGGCACTCGATTTCCTTCCGTCACCCGTTTGCGTCTTTGGTGCGGTGCGGTGCCCGTTGGGACCGGCCGTAGTGGAATGTGTCACACCGGTGGGTGAATCGGAACAAAAGCTGAAACGCGCTGGCGAACTTCCTAGGTTCATTCGGGTGTTTGGCACTCAGTTTGTTTCGCGCATCGCTTCGTTTATGCGGCGTCTGATAGCGTCTTGAAACCGTCTTGGTGGAATGTTTCGCGCAGACTCGGACGGATTCGAAATGCCTGCCAGAATGAGTTACGACACATGCGAAGTCCACTGGGCGTGCTTGCCGCTCGTCTTCATTTCTGCATCGTTTTCGTGCGGACGCTCCCTACAGTACTCGTTCGTGCACGGCGTGAAGGAATGTTTCACAGACACTCAGACGGATTCGTAATGCATGCCGAATGTGCTACGGCTATGTACGGCCCATTCGGCATGTTTGGAAGAAAGTTTCGTTTCGTGCAATGCCCTGTTACGTATGTTGCTAACGTTACCATTTTGGGTCCCCTGTGGATGAATGTTTAACGCAGACTCGAGCGTACTCGAAATGCTTGCCGAAATGAGCTAGGGCACGTGTGAAGTCCATTCGGCGTGTTGGACACTCAATTTCGTTTCGGGCGTCATTTTTGTAAGCACATAAGCATGCAAGCACCCATTTGCAACCCATCGTGGAGGAATGTTTCACACTGACCCAGACAGATCAGAAATGAATTTTGGATGGGCTAAAATGCATATCAAGTATATTCGTGCTGTTTGGCAGAGAGGTCCTATTCGTGCATCGTCTTCATACGCATGCAGCTCAAAGTAACAGTTGGGACCCGTCGCGGTGGAGGGCATGACTCAGACTCGGGTGGAATCGAAATGCATGCCGAAATGAGCTAGGGGGCATAGGAAGTCGATTCTGGTTGCTTGGCACCATTGTTCGATCCGTGCACCATTCTGGCACGCTCGAAGCTTACAGTACCATTTATCGTGCAGGTCTCGCAACGATTCGAAGGGACCCAAAGTCGATGCTAATAGGAGCTAGTAAACAGATGAAGTCCATTTGGGGTGCTTGACACTCAGTTTCATTTCTTGCGTCGTTTTCTAACGCATGCTGCTTGCCGTACGCGTTTCGTCGGAAAGTTCCACACCGACTCGAAGAGATTCAAAATGCATGCCGAACAGAGTTACTAGGCATACGAAGTCCATTCGCGGTGTTTCGCATGCTGTTTTCTTCCGTTGAACAGTTTAAATGCGCATAAGCATCTTACGAAACCCGTTGGGACCCGCCGTGGAGGAATGTTGCACAACGACTCGGACGGTTTTGAAATGCGTGCCAAAGTGACAACGGCGAACATGAAGATCATTCGGTGGGTTTGGCACTCAGTTTCCTTCCGTCACCCGTTTGCGTGCTGGTGCAGTTGTGGTGCCCGTTGGGACCAGCCGTAGTAGAATGTGTTACACCGGCTGGGTCGGAACCGGAACTAAAGCTGAAAAGCACAAGCGAACTTCATAGGTTCATTCGGGGTGTTTGGCACTCAGTTTGTTCCGCACATCGCTTTCGTTTGTACGCAGCGTCTGATGGCGTCTTGAACCCGCCTTGGTGGAATATTTCGCGACGACTCGGACGGATTCGAAATGCCTGCCAAAATGAGTTACGACACATGCGAAGTCCACTGGGCGTGCTTGCCGCTCGGTTTCATTTCTGCATCGTTTTCGTGCGGACGCTCCCTACAGTACTCGTTCGTTCACGGCGTGAAGGAATGTTTCACGCAGACACTTTCAGGCGGATTAAGTAATGCATGCCGAATGTGCTACGGCTATATGCGGCCCATTCGGCATGTTTGGAAGAAAGTTTCGTTTCGTGCAACGCCCTGTAACGTATATTGCTAACGGTACCATTTTGGGTCCCCTGTGGATGAATGTTTAACGCAGACTCGAGCGTACTCGAAATGCTTGCCGAAATGAGCTAGGCACGTGTGAAGTCCATTCGGCGTGTTGGACACTCGGTTCGTTTGGGCGTCGTTTTTGTAAGCACCTAAGCATGCAAGCCCCCATTACGACCCATCGTGGAGGAATGTTTCACAAACACCCAGACCGATAAGAAATGAAATTTTGATAGGCAAAAATGCAGAACAAGTCCATTCCTGCTGTTGGGCGAGAGTTCCTATTCGTGCATCGTCTTCATACGCATGCGACTCAAAGTAACAGATTGGGACCCGTCGCGGTGGAGGGCATGACTCGGACTCGGGTGGAATCGAAATGCATGCCCGAAATGAGCTAGGGGGCATAGGAAGTCGATTCTGGTTGCTTGGCACCATTGTTCGATCCGTGCACCATTCAGCACGCTCGAAGCTTACAGTACCATTTATCGTGCAGGTCTCACTTAGCGATTCGGAGGGACCCAAAGTCGATGCTAATAGGAGCTAGTAAGCAGATGAAGTCCATTTGGGGTGCTTGACACTCGGTTTCATTTCTTGCGTCGTTTTCTAGCATCTTTGCTTCTTTGTCAGCGTTTAGTCGGAAAGTTCCACACCGACTTCGAAGAGATTCCAAATGCATGCCGAGCGAGTTACTAGGCATACGAAGTCCATTCGCGGGCGTCGTTTAGCATCTTTATTTTCTTCCGTTGAACAGTTTAAATGCATAAGCATCTTACGAGAACCCGTTGGGACCCGCCGTGGAGGAATGTTCCACAACGACTTCGGACGGTTTTGAAATGCGTGCCAAAGTGACGACGGCGAACAAGAAGATCATTCGGCGTGTTTGGCACTCGATTTCCTTCCGTCACCCGTTTGCGTCTTTGTACCGCATTTGCGGTGCCGTTAGGACGGCCGTAGTGGAATGTGTCACACCGGTTGGTCGGAACCGAACTAAAGTCGAAAAGCACAAGTGAACTTCCTAGGTTCATTCGGGGTGTTTGGCGCTCAGTTTGTTTCAGCGCATCGCTTCGTTTGTACGCATGTCTGATGGCGTCGCGAACCCGTCTGATGGAATATTTCGCGCGACTCGGACGGATTAAATGCCTGCGAGAATGAGTTACGACACATGAGAAGTCCACTGGCACCTTGCCACTCGTTTTCATTTCTGCATCGTTTCGTGCGGGCGCTCCCTACTGATGCTCGTTAGGTACGCAGCGTGAAGAAATGTTTCTGAGACACTCGAGACGGATTCGTAATGCTGCCCGAATATTGCTACGGCTATGTACGGCCCATTCGGCATGTTTGGAAGAAAGTTTCGTTTCGTGCAACGCCCTGTTACGTATGTTGCTAACGGTACCATTTTGGGTCCCCTGTGGATGAATGTTTAACGCAGACTCGAGCGTACTCGAAATGCTTGCCGAAATGAGCTAGGGCACGTGTGAAGTCCATTCGGCGTGTTGGACACTCAGTTTCGTTTCGGGCGTCGTTTTTGTAAGCACATAAGAATGCAAGCACCCATTTGCGACCCATCGTGGAGGAATGTTTCACACTGACCCAGACAGATCAGAAATGAATTTTGGATAGGCTAAAATGCATATCAAGTCCATTCGTGCTGTTCGGCAGAGAGTTTCTATTCGTGCATCGTCTTCATACGCATGCAGCTCAAAGTAACAGTTGGGACCCGTCGCGGTGGAGGGCATGACTCAGACTCGGGTGGAGTCGAAATGCATGCCGAAATGAGCTAGGGGGCATAGGAAGTCGATTCTGGTTGCTTGGCACCATTGTTCGATCCGTGCACCATTCCGGCACGCTCGAAGCTTACAGTACCATTTATTGTGCAGGTCTCGCAACGATTCGGAGGGACCCAAAGTCGATGCTAATAGGAGCTAGTAAACAGATGAAGTCCATTTGGGGTGCTTGACACTCAGTTTCATTTCTTGCGTCGTTTTCTAACGCATGCTGCTTCTTTATGCAGCGTTGCGTCGGAAAGTTCCACACCGACTCGAAGAGATTCCAAATGCATGCCGAACAGAGTTACTAGGCATACGAAGTCCATTCGCGGGCGGTGTTTCGCATGCTGTTTTCTTCCGTTGAACAGTTTCGTACGCAAGCATCTTACAGAACCCGTTGGGACACGCCGTGGAGGAATGTTCCACAACGACTCGGACGGTTTTGAAATGCGTGCCAAAGTGACTACGGCGAACAAGAAGATCATTCGGCGTGTTTGGCACTCAGTTTCCTTCCGTCACCCGTTTGCGTCTTTGGTGCATTTGCGGTGCCCGTTGGGACCACCAGTAGTGGAATGTGTCACACCGGTGGTCGGAACCGGAACTAAAGCTAAAAAGCACAAGCGAACTTCCTAGGTTAATTCGGGTGTTTGGCACTCGGTTTGTTTTGCGCGACGCTTCGTTTGTACGCAGCGTCTGATGGCGTGCGAACCCGTCCTGGTGGAATATTTCGCGCTGACTCGGACGGATTCGAAATGCCTGCCAGAATGAGTTACGACACATGAGAAGTCCACTGGGCCTGCTTGCCACTCGTTTTCATTTCTGCATCGTTTTCGTGCGGACGCTCGCAGTACTCATTCGTGCACAGCGTGAAGGAATGTTTCACAGACACTCAGACGGATTCGTAATGCATGCCGAATGTGCTACGGCTATGTACGGCCCATTCGGCATGTTTGGAAGAAAGTTTCGTTTAGGTACAGCATACTATTACGTATGTTGCTAACGGTACCATTTTGGCTCCCCTGTGGATGAATGTTTAACGCAGACTCGAACGTACTCGAAATGCTTGCCGAAATGAGCTAGGGCACGTGTGAAGTCCATTCGGCGTGTTGGACACTCAGTTTCGTTTCGGGCGTCGTTTTTGTAAGCACATAAGAATGCAAGCACCCATTTGCGACCCATCGTGGAGGAATGTTTCACACTGACCCAGACAGATCAGAAATGAATTTTGGATAGGCTAAAATGCATATCAAGTCCATTCGTGCTGTTCGGCAGAGAGTTTCTATTCGTGCATCGTCTTCATACGCATGCAGCTCAAAGTAACAGTTGGGACCCGTCGCGGTGGAGGGCATGACTCAGACTCGGGTGGAGTCGAAATGCATGCCGAAATGAGCTAGGGGGCATAGGAAGTCGATTCTGGTTGCTTGGCACCATTGTTCGATCCGTGCACCATTCCAAACGCGCTCGGCTTACATTACCATTTATTGTGCAGGTCTGCGCGATTCGGAGGGACCCAAAGTCGATGCTAATAGGAGCTAGTAAGCAGATGAAGTCTATTTGGGGTGCTTGCCACTCGGTTTCATTTCTTACGTCGTTTTCTAGCATGTCGCTTCTTTATGCAGCGTTGCGTCGGAAAGTTCCACACCGACTAAGAGATTCCAAATGCATGCCGAGCGAGTTACTAGGCATACGAAGTCCATTCGCGCGGTGTTTAGCATCTTTGTTTTCTTCCGTTGAACAGTTTCGTACACAAGCATCTTACAGAACCCGTTGGGACTCGCCGTGGAGGAATGTTCCACAACGACTCGGACGGTTTTGAAATGCGTGCCAAAGTGACTACGGCGAACAAGAAGATCATTCGGCGTGTTTGGCACTCAGTTTCCTTCCGTCACCCGTTTGCGTGCTGGTGCAGCTGCAGTGCCCGTTGGGACCAGCCGTAGTGGAATGTGTCACACCGGCTGGGTCGGAACCGGAACTAAAGCTAAAAAGCACAAGCGAACTTCCTAGGTTCATTCGGGGTGTTTGGCACTCGGTTTGTTTCGCGCATCGCTTTCGTTTGTATGCAGCGTACAGTAGCGTGCGAACCCGTCCTGGTGGAATATTTTGCGCCGACTCGGATGGATTCGAAATGCCTGCCAGAATGATTTACGACACATGAGAAGTCCACTGGGCGTGCTTGCCACTCGTTTTCATTTCTGCATCGTTTTTAGATGCGGGCGCTCCCTCTGATACAAGACTTCGTTCGTTGCACAGCGTGAAGGAATGTTTCACGAACACTCAGGCGGATTCGTAATGCATGCCGAATGTGCTACGGCTATGTACGGCCCATTCGGCATGTTTGGAAGAAAGTTTCGTTTCGCGGCAACGCCATACATTACGTATGTTGCTAACGGTACCATTTTGGGTCCCCTGTGGATGAATGTTTAACGCAGACTCGAGCGTACTCGAAATGCTTGCCGAAATGAGCTAGGGCACGTGTGAAGTCCATTCGGCGTGTTGGACACACAGTTTCGTTTCGGGCGTCGTTTTTGTAAGAACATAAGAATGGAAGCACCCATTTGCGACCCATCATGGAGGAATGTTTCACACTGACCCAGACAGATAAGAAATGAATTTTGGATAGGCTAAAATGCATATCAAGTCCATTCGTCTTTGTTCGTGGAGAGTTTCTATTCTTGCATCGTCTTCATACGCATGCATCTCAAAGTAACAGTTGGGACCCGTCGCGGTGGAGGGCATGACTCAGACTCGGGTGGAGTCGAAATGCATGCCGAAATGAGCTAGGGGGCATAGGAAGTCGATTCTGGTTGCTTGGCAACATTGTTCGATCCGTGCACCATTAAAAACGCTCGAAGCTTACGGTACCATTTATTGTGCAGGTCTATAGCGATTCGTAGGGAACCAAAGTCGAAGCAAATAGGATCTAGTAAACAAAAGAAGTCCATTTGGGGTGCTTGACACTCGATTTCATTTCTTGCGTCGTTTTCTAACGCATGTTGCTTCTTTGTCAGACGTTGCGTCGGAAAGTTCCACACCGACTCGAAGAGATTCCAAATTCATGCCGAACAGAGTTACTAGTCATAAGAAGTCCATTCGGGCGGTGTTTAGCATCTTTGTTTTCTTCCGTTGAATAGTTTCAGATGCGCAAGCATCTTACGAGAACCGTTGGGACACGCCGTGGAGGAATGTTCCACAACGACTCGGGACGGTTTTGAAATGCGTGCCAAAGTGACTACGGCGAACAAAGAAGATCATTCGGCGTGTTTAGCACTCGGTTCCTTCCGTCACCCGTTTGCGTCTTTGGTGCGGCTGCAGTGCCCGTTAGGACGGACCAAGTAGTGGAATGTGTCACACCTACCGTGGTCGAACCGGAACTAAAGTGAAAAGCACAAGCGAACTTCCTAGGTTCATTCGGGTGTTTGGCACTCGGTTTGTTTCGCGCGCATCGCTTTCGTTTGTCTGCGTCTGATGGCGTGCGAACCCGTCTTGGTGGAATATTTCGCGCCGACTCGGACGTATTCGAAATGCCTGCCAGAATAAGTTACGACACATGCGAAGTCCACTGAGCGTGCTTGCCGCTCGTTTTCATTTCTGCATCATTTTCGTGCGGACGCTCCCTACAGTACTCGTTCGTGCACGGCGTTAAGGAATGTTTCACAGACACTTTCGAGACGGATTAAGTAATGCATGCCGAAGGTGCTACGGCTATGTACGGCCCATTCGGCATGTTTGGAAGAAAGTTTCGTTTCGTGCAACGCCCTGTTACGTATGTTGCTAACGGTACCATTTTAGGTCCCCTGTGGATGAATGTTTAACGCAGACTCGAGCGTACTCGAAATGTTTGCCGAAATGAGCTAGGGCACGTGTGAAGTCCATTCGGCGTGTTGGACACTCAGTTTCGTTTCGGGCGTCGTTTTTGTAAGCACATAAGCATGCAAGCACCCATTTGCGACCCATTGTGGAGGAATGTTTCACATTGACCCAGACAGATCAGAAATGAATTTTGGATGGGCTAAAATGCATATCAATATATTCGTGCTGTTCGGCAGAGAGTTCCTCTAAGGGGGTAGGTTTGTAACATCCTCTTTTTGGCTTTCTGGAGAAAAACCTAATTTAAATAAAGTAAATTCAAAAGTTGGAGTTTCTTTGTTGTTTATAATAACATGGCATCCATTCCCCTTCGAAATCGGGAATTAATTCCCTCCCGGGCGAAAAATCGGGTTTTCCAGTTCCCGCCGGGACCCGAAAATTCACCCGAGTCCAAAAGTGCTCCAAAAATCTCCAAACCATTTCTAAAATGTTCCAAATATTCCGAAATGATTTTAGGAATCATTCCCCGGTTTTTTGGACATCCGTTCCTATTTTATCTCGCGCGGCTTTTGTTTAATGCCTGCGATCTGCGCCCGAATATCCAATTCCACAAAAATCATCCAAATTCAACCAAACCACTTCCATTGAGTTCCAAATAATCCAAAATGCCTCTAGGAATTTTTCCGGAATTTTTAGGCCATTTTTCCTTATTTTTCTCTAGGGCGGATGATTTGCGTATAAGCCGGCCAACCGGAGCCCGCCACGTGGCAGTGCTACAGTAGCTTCTTCAACCTTGGCTGGCTTGTTCGTGAGTTCTTGCCTGGGAGAAAAACAGAGAAGCTTCCCTTCTCTCCTCCATAGATCCAAATCCGGGTATCTCCCTCCATACAACTCCGAATCAATAACCGTCGGATCCGTTGGAATCGCAACGGCCTACTCATTCTATCCATGGGGATAATGCACCTGAGATCGCGCTAGTTTTTGAACGGTTGCGAGAAAACCGGAATCGACCTTTATGGGGATTGAGCGGCCGTTTCTAATCCGTTTCGCGTGATTCCGCCCCTCATCTCTCCGTATAAGAACCCTCTTTCCGGTGGTATAGCTCTCCGTTAGCCTCTCAAACCCAATCGGCCGCAAGATCAAGAAAACCGACGAACTCTTGTGTTCTTCGCGTTCTTCGTGTTCTTGCTCATATCTTCCACTCCGGTGGATCTTTCTTCCTCCCGTTCGTTTCTTTGTGTTAGCATGGAAGTCTAGTTGCTAATTCATCCATCAATTTCAGGATTCCTCGACCGTGGACGACGAATTTCGGATTTTGCTCGTCTCGGCCAAACCCGTGTTCATCGTCGATTTCATCTTCTCCGGTGAGAATTGGCTCGATTCTGATGGCGCCGTGATGGCAATATGGGTGTCCCGATCTTTCGATGAGAAACACACGATCGATTTGTTAGAGTCGACTTTGACGATCCGACTACACCGTACGACGACGATGCGCCTTAGCAATCGCTAAACCAACTCCGGTAGTTATTGATCTTGCCGTGGGCACGATCAACCTGAACACGAGTTCAATTCCTGCAAGCAACCGAAGAACAAGCAAGAACAATAGGATAAGCAATCTGAAATTGCGGATAAAAGCTGAAGCGAAACAAAGTGGAGTCTTATTGACGATCTTGACAAGGTGGCATCGGCCTGGCAACTCGCGAGGATCAAGTTTGCACTTGGCTAAACTAATCAAATAAAACCCAAAACCCTAAGGAGCCGATGTCTGGCTATTTATAAGAGGTAGGGGCGTGGGAAACACGTCCAAAGCGAAGGATACCAACTACAACTCTATTACAAGGCCCAAAGCCCACGTCTTCTCGATTTGGAAAAGTGACGCCAAGTGTTTTGCAGATTCCCGTTGACTCGTTAGGAATTTGGAGATGGGGCCAGATCCGTTGGAAAGAGGACGTCGAAACCTTTCCAACCAGTACTCATAGACCTCAAACACCCTGGTGGATCAAAAGTTATGGTCGTTTGAAGTTGGTGCTGTCCCGGAGGCCGAATCCGAGTTGAACTTGTGCACCGGAAGAATTGGCTTCATGCTTGACGTTTGGGAGTCCTTCTCCATGGTTCCTAAGGACAATAAAATCATCACGAGGATTAAATAGCATTCCATTCATAAAATTATCTGTATGCAACCCGAGGAACGCATTCACCTGGTAATTGAATTGTCGTGCCCGAGCTCGAGTAATTGGCCCTTGTATTACATTGTTGGCTTCAATTGGGTTTGTAGGCATGGCCGTATGCATGGTAGTGATGTCCTCATCATCCTCCCCTTCTTGCATTTGAATCGTCCTCGACTCAAGTTCATCATCTTCTCCCAAGTTTGTCTTTAGATTTGATAATTCATTTGACGGGCTCCAGCTCGAGTCAATGGTCCTTGAACCGACGAAGATGTAGAAGGATGGCCAAGGTGGGGGTCGATGAAGCCATGCAGTTGATATAATTGCAGCAACACTTGGATGTGACCATCTTGGTGATGACCATATGTTTGCATTGTTAGTTCTGTCCATGATGAGCATGGTCTCATCAGATTCCTTCATCCTAGATGTTGCTAAGGAGGTCCTCTAGAGGTTCTAGCTTTTTGTTTGGATCGAATCCGTGCGAAAATGAGATCAAAATTGTTTTTTTTGGAAAAAGGAAGTGCTCTGTAGTGGTGTTGCTCTCTGTTATTTTAGTCCTGGGAGCAATGGGCTCATGCCGTCTTGCTGAAGCTTCGCCCGGCCGGCCGCGGCCGCCTCGCCGCCGCCGCCGCCGCCGCCGCGTCGCCGAGCCTTGCGCCGCCGGCCGCCATGCCATGCGCCTTCATGCGCCAGCGCGCCACGCCACCGCCCGGCCGCCGCCATCGCCGCCCTGCCGCCACATGGCCAACCTCCCGCCGCCGCCGCCCTCCTTCCCTCTCTCTCTCCCTTCCTCTTTCTCTATCTCTCTCTCTCCTCCATGGATGGCATGGCAAGCTTCCAGAGGAAGCTTCCTCTTTTCCTCTCTCTCTATGACGCGTGGGCCCCCACTGTCATACACTCCAAAGCCAAGTCAAACCAGTCAAAGTCCGGTCAAAGCGCAGTCAAACGTTGACTCGGTCAAAACGGAATATTCCAGGAATATTCCCGGTTTTCGATTTATTCGAAATTCAAACTTCGGAAGCTCATATCTTTTAAAATCAGAACTCCGTTTGACCCCATTCAAATTTCTAAATTCATCATAAATCAAGACCTTCCTGCCAGTATTAATTTTATAATTTTTTGGATTTTATTTATTTTCTGTTATTTATTTATTGCCTCGTTTTGCGTGTAGTCGACGATCCCGCCGCGACCGCCGATTTCGCCGTCGAGCCTTCCGAGTTCGACTCATGCGCAATGAAGGCAAGTCTACTTGATGCACTTTGCTCCTATGTTTGCGAAATGATTTAAAATTGTTTATAAAGTTGCATGGCTATGTTTAATTAAATATGTTAAATATAAGAGCTAGTTATTCCGAACTTGTTGATTCCTCCTCGACATTGTTAATCATATCCATTGTAACCCTAGAACATTGTTTATACCATGCTTATGTTTATATGGTATCCGTTGCTTTGTAGTACGGTAGAATTGCTTAGGACCTTTTCCGACAAAAACAACCCATGGGTGGGATTATTCAAAAAGAATGTTATTAAATGTGATTTGAAGGTTATTATTATGGTTTTGGTCCTGTTTTCTAAAATAAAAGAAAAGCAAAAATGATGTTGACTTGGGCGGCCTGGAATGTCGGGTGGAAGCGGATCAAGTCTTGGTCCTTTTGTGCAAAGTACCGCCCCAAGTCCCATAAGGACCAACGCTTATGATTGCCATTTTAAGCATAACCGTACTACCACATGTCTATAATGGTACGACCTGGCTCACTAATTTGTAGAAGCCTAGTTTAGACTCGCCACTCGGTTGTTGTGTGAGAGCCGGACGGAGGCATTGTTGTGGATGTTGTTTTACTCACACGGCGCAAGAGGGCTTACAGATCTTGGGTGGAGGGAACCCTAACGGCGGTGAAACCTCGTGAGTGGAGTCTAGCTAGGTAGATACATTGTAACGGCCTTGTCAAGATATCCCTGCCGGCACACCTAAGGAAGTGTGTTAATTGCATGGCAACAAGGGTCTATCTTGTCTTGTGGGTAAAGTTGTACACCTCTGCAGAGTAAAACTATTCGAATAGCCGTGCCTACGGTCAAGGGCAAAGCAAGAAATGCTTTCATATTGGTAGACTTTGATTTTGTTTTTAAAGCCGAAAAGTGTTTTGTTTTGGGGTTCGGGAGTGGTTAGAACTCTCGAATGTTGTTTGGCGGAAAGAGCCAACCCAGGTGGATAGAACCTGTTTTGCACTTGACGGATGGAGTCACATGATTAACTTTGATCCTTTAAACTGTTGGCGGATAGAGCCTTTATGTTAGTAATGGTGGATAGAACCTCACTACAATAATAAATAATTCAATTATCAAAAAGAGTTGTAAAATATGCTTTGTGAAATTTATTACTTAAGTATGATTTAATCAAATGTGGCTTTATGCAAATAAACCCTGTTAAGCTTCCTTTGGAAAGCCCCTCACGATCATACTTTCCCGACTTGCTGAGTACTTTTGTACTCACGTGCTACACCAACATTGTAATCATCAGAGATTTATCAAGATGCCGAGGAAGAAGAGGAGTTCTTCGAGGAGGATTGCCAGGAGGACTAGTTGCGTTCTAATTAAATACTGTGGCGTTGTGGCGTTCGCTTCGTTGCTTTCTTTTGCTTCCGCTGTTTTGAGTGTCCGGTCGTTGGACCGAGTATTGTAATAAGTGGCCATGTGGCCCATACTTGAATATCTATATTACAGTTTCGTTTTGTTCGGCAATGAAGTATCACTGTGACTGTGTGTACTAGCTACTGATCTGGGACTAGTACGGAAATACACAGGAGATTCTGGATAGCTGATCCGGGGTCTCACAGCGGTGGTATCAGAGCCTGGACGACTGTAGGGCGTGACCTAGTTAGCATGGCAAAGCCTTAAGGACTTATATTTTATAAAAATGTACTTGCAAAAGTTTAAGTTCCTTTGCTTCTATCTCTTCTATCTTAGTATCTTGTGCTCATCCTCTCTTTTATTTAAATTTTGGTTACTAATTCTGTCTTCTTTCAAAATTTGTAGATGTCGGTTTACACCACCTTTGCCGGCGAGGCTGGAGGCTTTTGCGAGGAGCTGTCACTGATGCTCCAGGAGCTGGGCTTTCCCCATCGCCCGGAGTATCGCTACCAGTCAATGCCTGGTCTTGTCCAGGACATGTGGCAGGTCCGCTTGCTAGTCTTCGCGAGGAGCCGCCTTCGCGTCGAGGACCGGCCGTTTTACTTCACGGCCGAGAGACCAATTCTGGCGTACGCGCTTCAGGACGCGGCCAGAAAGGCTATCCTCATGTTGGGACAGAGCTACCGCGATATGCTGGAGAACTCTCCGTACCGGCTGTTTCCCCGCTTCCAGGTTGGGCGGGTGTACAGCCAGTTTAGGAGTTTGGCCCAGGAGAGGGACCCGACCGTGGTGCACTTGGGGTCACTCGTCCAGGCGCAGGATGAGGCCTACGTCCGGATGTCTGACGAGCTGCTGGGTCTGCGTCGGGACTTGACGGCAGCGAGAGAGAAGATCTCTCGGTTTGAGGAGGAGAGGAGGAGCATCCCATCGCCTCCACCGCCAGCGCCTGTGCAGGAGGCACAGCCCGTGGCGCCGCCACCACCAGCCCCGGTTCGGGAGGAACCGCCGGCCCGCGACATCCCAGAGGACGCGCCGCCAGCCAAGCGTCATCAAGGTCTGAGGCTTCGGACGACTGCGCGCAAGTCCGTTCGTCTCCCTTCGCCGCCAGGGTTTTCTCTGATTGCTTTGGCTGCCCCTGAAGGAGCAGGATTGTAGGATCGAAGTATACGAATATAGCAATCAGAGGGGGGTGAATGATTGTGCGGAAGCTAAAACCAAATTCTTGACCTATTAAAAGTTCACCCCAAAACAGAACCAAATAATTGCCTCGTTTTCGACAAAAACAGAATGATAGAGGTTTGGTAAAACGAGAATTCCCGGAGATCCAACCGTCGAAACGATCTGAAATTTGGACACAAGAAACTAGATTCCAATACGAATCGAACCCAAAAAGAATCAGCTCGATCGGACTTACGGATCAAAAGTTATGAGCTTCGCAAGCTTGCTGATCCAGAACTTGACGAGAATCAATCTAATCAAAACTTCAAGGTTAAACAAGAACGACAAAAGATTGATCAACTAGACTTTGAGAAACACTAGATCAATACCCTAGAGAGGTTTTTGATGGATCAAATCAAGATAAAACTTGAAGAACAAAAACCAATCTAGAACTAGAACAAGCATGCAAACAAGAACCAAAACAGAAAATCTTGTAGCGGCGTGGTTCTTGAAGCTACGCAAAAATCTTGGAAGAATTGATCTTTATTTCTTGTCTAAAATACTCTCATCAAAAGAGTACAAACCCTAAAACCAAGCTCAAAGCTTGATGCGCTCAGCTCTACTTGGTGCCTTTCAACAGGAGACCCCCCACCTATTTAAAGCACCAACCCACAAGGAGTTCTGAATACGATTCCTATTCCCTAGAAGGAATCCGTATCCAACACAACTCTACTTGGCCCAACCAGGCCGAGTACAACTCTTGCACGCTGTATGGTAACCCTTCCATACTCACGTGACTAACACTTTGCACGCGTATGGCCACCCGCCATACTCACGTGACTAACACTTTGCACGCGAATGACCTCCTGCCATTCTCACGTGACTAACCATTCTTCATGTGCACCATTCTCTTAGCCCGAGCGTCCGCATGACATCCTTGACCACCAAGACCTCAGTTCCTCCTGAACCTAGTCCGAACCTCAGTTCCTCCATGAACCTAGTTCCGGTCCCGTCATCGACCACATTCGTCTTCGAGCAATACCTGCACATGAACAAACCACGAAACAAATCCGAGCACAAGTCCACGACTTGACTCAATGTCAATCCATGCAACTACTCACATGAGCATTGCATAAAGTCCACTTCAAAAGAAGCATCATGAAATCATTACAAATTTCAAATTCACATTCAAAATTCAAATCCAAATCGCTCAAAACCCTAATTGAGCAAAAACGCATTCACGACGGACAAGGAAATATGGTCCGGCGTACACATGAAAAATCACTCAAAAAACCATTCACAACGGACAGACAAAATCGGTCCGTTGTACAAGTGAAAGTTTCGGTTCCAAGAAGAAAACCAAACGGACAAAAACACGTTCACAACGGACAAAGAAAATCGGTCCGTTGTACATGCAAAATGACTTCGGTCATGAGCTCAAAACAAGTTCACAACGGACCAAGAAAAACTGTCCGTTGTACATGCAAAGGTTTCTGAAATCTTGGAGAAAGAGTTAGATTCAAGCGCTCAAAAGCAAGTCCACGACGGACAAAAAACATTATCCGTCGTACAAGCGAAACTGACTGGTTTTGAGGAAAAAAGAGTTTGGCTCAAAGAGTTCAAAACACGTCCACGACGGACCCAAAGACATTGTCCGTCGCAGATGGGGAACTTACTGTTTCTTGAGAGCTAGGTCCGGCGCAAAAGTGAAACTGTTTCTTGTCAAATTATCAAACACATGCACAAGCACATTTTGCAAATCCAATTCTAAGTTTAATTTTTCAGTTCAAAGCCAATTTTTCAGCACATGATTTCACAATCTCCCCCTTGATGAAAACATTGGCAACACCACTTAGAATTGAATCATTTGGCATTCACTTTACAAAAGATTTTGAAATCCAAAGGATCAAGGACCAAAGTAAGAAAACACAGAAATCCCCCTTTGACCAAAATGCAAAACAAAATCTCCCCCTGAGAATGAAAATGTGTGTGAATGTGCAATGCGCCCAAAAATTTCAAAAATTCTCCAAACTTCTCCCAAAATTCTCAAATTTAACAACTCCCCCTTTTTCTTTAAACTTTTCAAAGATTCTCAAATTTCTCCCCCTTTGACAATGGATTCATCAAGAATAAAAGAGAGAACATGTTCAAAATTTTTCCTGAAACAATGATTTCACAAAGAGAAACAAGGGAGTGCCAAGATTGAAAAGATGAGCTCATTCGATCATATAACCTTATATATCATATAATATGCAAAATACATGATCTTGATGTGATTTTAACAAGTTAGGGAATGACATGCATCTCAACCTCAATTTAGTCAACTATAGCCAAGTACTAAGCAAGATCTTAGCGTAAAAGCAAGACTTTAAAAATTGAAGCAACTAACAACTTAGAAGCGAGCAAGTAGTTTCAACTCCAATCTAGTAGACCAATTTAATCTTTAAACAATAAGTTGCATGTGGCATGCTTGAAGCATACTTCTTTTATTTCCTTGGATTGGCATGCTTGAAGCATACATCTTGTTTTTGAGGGAATGGCATGCTTGAAGCATACATCTTAACCATTTTAAGGGAAGCATGCTTGAAGCAAATAACTTGAAGCTTTAGCTTTTAACTACCCTTTTTTTATTCCCTTTTCTTTTCTTTTTCTTTGATTGTAAAACATGCAAGAGTGATTAAGAGGTCTTATGAAAGAATAAAGCTGAAAACACACTTGCTTCATAGCCCAAATTTGTCAAGAAGATTCAATAACAAGCCTAGAAGAGTAAGATATCACAGAGTATTTAGCTATAGGCAATCAGATCAGGGAATTCCGCAATGTCATTTTTAGTTCAAGTGAGACAATTAGATTATCATATATTAGCTCAATTACATAACATATAAAGAAATATGATAAAGTGAGCTCATTAAGTGAAAGAACTTGGCAAAGAAACTCCCCCTCAAAACAATCCCATTGGATGAACAATTCCAAGTTCTCCCCGAATAAAAGCAAAACGAGAAGAAGACAAATGTTTTGTGAAAATGTCTGCCAATTGATGTTCAGTATCCACATGGTGAAGCACAATTTTTTCTTTTTCAACATGATCTTTAAGAAAGTGAAATCCAATATCAATATGCTCAAGAAAAGGGATTACTCAAGAGGTGGCACGAACCAAATCAAATCAACATCCTCCAAAGTCAACATCAGAAAAAGCTCTTAAACTAATCCATGAGGAAGCAGAAAGCCAAATGCCAAAATCTTGAGTTCTATGAAGATACCTGAAAATCCTTTTGATAGCTTGTCGATGTGGCCTTGCGTGGGAAGCTTGAAAACAAGCACACACAAGCACGTGGGAAGAGTCTCTCATGTAAACCTCTAATTATCTCGTCCTCAACAAAGATTATCATCATCTTTATGAACAAAGACACTCTCCCCCGAACATATGCACTTGTACTGCATCATTTGAACTAGTGCCTTTTGCGAAAGAAGTGGAAGAAGCATCTCCAAAGGCAACACTTTCAACATGAGATGCACGAGTGAAGGAGAACCAAATCTTATCATCGAACATATGAAGTGAGCATCCGAAATTCACTAGCCACATGTTCTCCCTCCTCGTGAGAAGCCTACATAGAAGCGAGAAAGTGTCGAGGTCTCGATGCGGGGTTAGAAATAAGATGTTTAGGAATCCGATCTTGAGACACACGACGGACAACATGAGAGGCACAACACGAGCAGTCTTATGCACAAAATCAATTTTGCACTGTTCCTGTTTCTAGCAACAAAAGGTGCTTGCATCACCCTAGGCACGTAGTGAGAAGCAAAGCGTGCCTTTCTGAAATTAGACCTAGCCTTAGCTCTTTCTTTCTTTTGTTGTTTGGCTAGTCTAAAGCAAAAATCTACTAAATGTCCATCTCTACCACAATGAGTGCAAGTGTATTTAACAGGATGTTTGGCTTTAGAAGTAGAAGCAACATTTGCATTCATCATAGTAGAAGATAACACTCCAAAGAGACTTAAAGACAGTTTTCTTAGGCTCATTGACAATTTCAAATTTTCCTCCGTCAAGTGTTTTAACAACGGTGGGAGCATGTGATTTATGATGAGCATAAGAATCAAAACCTAAACCTTTGTTATGAGTGCTGACTTTTGATTGATCCAAAATCATGTTTAGGTTCTTCTTTCCTTTAGTGAAACGTTCTAATGATTTGTCCAAGTAATCAACTTTTCGAGAAAGAGTTAAACAATTATTGCAAGGAACATTCACTTTTCCTTTTTGCTTACGACAAGTTGAGCATGAAAGAACCTCATGTGTAAGCAGATCATCGATCAATTGAGAAACCCTAGCATTTGCATCTTTTAATTTTAATTCAAGAGTTGAGCATTTAGAACAAGAAGTTAAACCATGCAAATCATCAGTGAAACAGCTAGCATGTTTAATATGTTTCTCATTTTCTCACTTCCAAAGATTAATTTTCTCAATCAAGGAAGCATGTTCTTTCCTAAGCGAAGTAAGCTCATTCCAAATTAAGTCACATGATTTGCAAGCATCATCATCGAGGAATCAAAGTTTTAAGTCTAGCAATTTCAGCATTCAATGATTCAACAACAAAATCATGTTTCTTAATTTTCTTGTCACGCTTATCAAGCAATTTACCAAGGCGAGCAACAGCAATAGCTAATTCATCGTAAGAAGGATCTACCTCATTGAAGTCGCTGTCATGATCGCCTCGGTGAAGCTGTCAGCTTTTGGCCATGAGACACAACCCCGTCAACTCATGCTTGCTTGGAGTTGCATCATCTTCGCCGCTCTCCGAGTCCACATCGCTCAAATTGACTTGTTCAAGAGCGGAAAGAACTCAGTGAACCACCTTGCGGTTGATGAAGCTCTTCTTCTTCCTATCATTTGACGAGAACCTTTTCTTCTCATTCCTTCGTCGTTGTCTTTCTCCTCCTTTGATGTTTTTCCTGCAAGCTTAGGACAATTTGTGCGAATATGGTTGAGGTCACCACACTCATAGCATCTTGGAGGACCACCTCTCTTTCTCATTCTCACATTCTGCAAAGCTTTGTTAAAGCGAGAAGAGAGTAGTGCCAGATCTTCTTCAGGAAACTCTTCAAGTTGCTCATCACAGTTAAAGAAGACATGGAAGACAAGGCAAAGCTAGAAGAAGAATTTGCATTTGACATGTTAGGGTTAGAGATCAAAGCAATTGATTTAATGTTACCCTTCCTGGCAAGAACATCCAACTCATGAGTTTTCAACTTAGAGTAAAGAACATCTAATGTAAGTGTACTCATGACAGTGGATTCTCTAATGGATGTAACTTTCATCTCCCAAATAGACATGTCTAAAGCACCAAGCAATTGTCTAGCATTAGCAGCATCATCAAAGCTAACTCCAACAGCACGAAGATTACTAAGAATTTTATTGAAACGTGCAAAGAAGTCATCTAGCGACTCACCGGGTTTCATCTCAAATCGCATGTATTCCTTTTTGTAAAGATCTTGACGAACCTCTTTAATAGTGTTAGAACCCTCATGGTAATCACAAAGAGATTTCCATACCTCATATCTTGGATCGAAGATGAATCACACGATCAAAGTCGCTACGTCCCAAGCCTTGGATGATCAAGTTGCGCGCCTTACTATTTGCTTCAACATGTGCGCGATTGGTGTCGTTGACGTTGTCGTTTGTAGGGACTTCATATGGTTTGTAGACCTTCTCCCAAATTGCGAATCCCTGAGCTTGGATGAACGCCTCCATCTTGGCCTTCCAAAACTGAAAATCAACACCATTGAACACAAAGGTTTTGTCGAATAATGATCCATTGATCTAATCACCGATTAAGATAGATTAGAAAAACCTTGCTCGATACCACTTGTAGGATCGAAGTATACGAATATAGCAATCAGAGGGGGTGAATGATTGTGCGAAGCTAAAACCAAATTCTTGACCTATTAAAAAGTTCACCCCAAAACAGAACCAAATAATTGCCTCGTTTTCGACAAAACAGAATGACAGAGGTTTGGTAAAACGAGAATTCCCGGAGATCCAACCGTCGAAACGATCTGAAATTTGGACACAAGAAACTAGATTCCAATACGAATCGAACCCAAAAGAATCAGCTCGATCGGACTTACGGATCAAAAGTTATGAGCTTCGCAAGCTTGCTGATCCAGAACTTGACGAGAATCAATCTAATCAAAACTTCAAGGTTAAACAAGAACGACAAAAGATTGATCAACTAGACTTTGAGAAACACTAGATCAATACCCTAGAGAGGTCTTTGATGGATCAAATCAAGATAAAACTTGAAGAACAAAAACCAATCTAGAACTAGAACAAGCATGCAAACAAGAACCAAAGCAGAAAATCTTTGAGCGACGTGGTTCTTGAAGCACGCAAAATCTTGGAAGAATTGATCTTTATTTCTTGTCTAAAATACTCTCATCAAAAGAGTACAAACCCTAAAACCAAGCTCAAAGCTTGATGCGCTCAGCTCTACTTGGTGCCTTTCAACAGGAGACCCCCCACCTATTTAAAGCACCAACCCACAAGGAGTTCTGAATACGATTCCTATTCCCTAGAAGGAATCCGTATCCAACACAACTCTACTTGGCCCAACCAGGCTGAGTACAACTCTTGCACGCGTATGGTAACCCTTCCATACTCACGTGACTAACACTTTGCACGCGTATGGCCACCTGCCATACTCACGTGACTAACACTTTGCACGCGAATGACCTCCTGCCATTCTCACGTGACTAACCATTCTTCATGTGCACCATTCTCTTAGCCCGAACGTCCCGCATGACATCCTTGACCACCAAGACCTCAGTTCCTCCTGAACCTAGTCCCGAACCTCGGTTCCTCCATGAACCTAGTTCGGTCCCGTCATCGACCACAGTCGTCTTCGAGCAATACCTGCACATGAACAAACCACAAAACAAATCCGAGCACAAGTCCACGACTTGACTCAATGTCAATCCATGCAACTACTCACATGAGTATTGCATAAAGTCCACTTCAAAAGAAGCATCATGAAATCATTACAAATTTCAAATTCACATTCAAAATTCAAATCCAAATCGCTCAAAACCCTAATTGAGCGAAAACGCATTCACGACGGACAAGGAAATATGGTCCGGCGTACACATGAAAAATCACTCAAAAAACCATTCACAACGGATAGACAAAATCGGTCCGTTGTACAAGTGAAAGTTTCGGTTCCAAGAAGAAAACCAAACGGACAAAAACACGTTCACAACGGACAAAGAAAATCGGTCCGTTGTACATGCAAAAATGACTTCGGTCATGAGCTCAAAACAAGTTCACAACGGACCAAGAAAAACTGTCCGTTGTACATGCAAAGGTTTCTGAAATCTTGGAGAAAGAGTTAGATTCAAGCGCTCAAAAGCAAGTCCACGACGGACAAAAAACATTATCCGTCGTACAAGCGAAACTGACTGGTTTTGAGGAAAAAAGAGTTTGGCTCAAAGAGTTCAAAACACGTCCACGACGGACCCAAAGACATTGTCCGTCGCAGATGGGGAACTTACTGTTTCTTGAGAGCTAGGTCCGGCGCAAAAGTGAAACTTACTGTTTCTTGTCAAATTATCAAACACATGCACAAGCACATTTTGCAAATCCAATTCTAAGTTTAATTTTTCAGTTCAAAGCCAATTTTTTAGCACATGATTTCACAAGGATCTTCGGCAGCAGCTTCACCTTCCCGCAGCAGGAGCGAGGAGGAGGAAGAGGAGGAGGACCCGTCCCCGCGCGTCTTCGGCAGCGACGCGAGTTCTTAGATAGTTTCAGTCTGTAGGATCTTATTTTTGTCGCGTTAGAGCGTTGAATAAGTGATTGCTGGATTGTATCCTGCCCTTAGGCATTTGTGATACAGCCACCTCCAAAACTATTTGATTTTAATTGAAGTTCAGTTGGTTTTTCCTTCGGTTGTGTGCTCTTTTGGTTGTGCCCTTGTGTTGAGAATGTGGTTTAGTTCCCCGTTGCTTACCTATGCTTCTCCCTCTTTCCTTGTGCTTGACCGCCTTGTGCAGATGGAGAACGTTGGTCGTGGTCGTGGTCGTGGAAGGCCCGCAGGCCGTGGTAGAGGCCGTGGACGAGCCCGTGGACCGGTGCACTTTCAAGAGGAAGCAGAGTATGTGGAGCCACCGCAGCCGCAAGGACAAGAGCAAGTGCAACACCACCGCGCTCAGCATGATCCGCCGCCGCCCCCACCACCAGCTCAGCCGCCAAATATGGAACAAATGATGGCGATGCAGCTTCAGATTCTTCAGGCGTTAGCTCAGAACGTCCTGAACTAACCCCAAGCCGCTGCAGTACCAGCTCAAGCTCAACCGCCCCAATCTAAGTTTGGGGAGTTCATGAGACTCGACCCGACTTTTCTTTGGATCTCGCAGATCCGCTGGATGCGGATGATCGCTCAAGGAAGTTGAGCGTAAAGCGCACTTGGCTCGGGCGATGACATAGAGAGTGTGCGACGCATCTCACCAGCTCAAAGGAACTGCAGCCAAGCGGTGGGAGAACTCTTGTGCCGCCCATGCCGACCGCAGAATATTCCATGGAATGAGTTCGTGAAGCCTTCAGGGCTACTCATATCCCAAGGGGATTATGGAAATGAAACGCCGGAGTTTCACAAGCTTCAAGAAGGAAACTTGTCTGCCTCGGAGTACCTTAACCGCTTCACACGCCTGTCCCAGACGCGACCACGATGTCGCCAGCGACGAGGCCAAGATTTGGCGATTCATGGAGGGCCTTGACCCCAACTTGAAGGTACTGGTTTCAAGCGACTACCGTCGTTCGGCCACATGATCAACAAGGCGCTGATTCAAGAGGATGCCCAGTCGCCTTTTGAGTCGCGCAAGAGAAAAATGATGTTTCAGACTCAGCGCGGTGCAGCCTGTTCCAGGCCCGCACTTTTCAGCGATCTAGCAGGCCAGCGGCGGCCGGTGGCCCCAGGACCCGATGTCTACTCCGCGCCCCATCGACAAGCCCCTGCCGGCAGCAGAGCTCAAGCTCGAAGAGTGGGACAATGATGGCGGGAGTGCAAAGTGCTTCAAGCTGCAGGGAGATGGGGCACTACACCAACAATCGCCCCAAGAAGCGTCGGCCACACCCGGTGAGGTTTAACTTGGGATCGACGCGGCCGCGCGCCCTGCGCCGGCTCAAGGAAGAGGAACCCCTCGGACTCCGCGCCAAGACGCCAAGGACTGCAGAAGAGGCGTGTGAATCACATCACCGCGGAGGAAGCTTCAGGATGCGCCAGGCGTGGTCTATGGTAAGTTCCATGTGAACTCGACTGCCTTGATTCTGTTTGATTCTGGTGCAACCCATTCTTTCATCTCAGAGTACTTGGTTAAAAAGCATAACTGGGACACCTTACAGTTAAGAAACCCTTTGCTAGTGCAATCCCCTGGAAAAGAATTAAGAACAACTACTGTTTGTCCAAAAATGGATATAGTAATAAAAGGGGTAAAGTTCCTAGCGAACTTAATACTGTTGGATACTAAGGGTATAGAAGTAATCCTTGGAATGGACTGGCTAACCAAGTATAAGGGTCAGATAGACTGTGCTAGTAGAGCTATCTCTCTTACCAGCCCTGAGGGGATTAGAGTGGAGTTTTTATCTAATCTTGCCTCTAAGGGGGGTAGCACCCTAAACCGTTTGAAAGGTACTTCGTTGGAGAAGGTACCGATCGTCAATGAGTACCCGGATGTGTTCCCGGAGGAGTTGCCTGGTATGCCACCAGATCGAGATGTGGAATTTGTGATTGAGCTGGTACCTGGTACCGCTCCAATCTCGAAGAGACCCTACCGTTTGCCTTCTAACGAGTTGGTCGAGATGAAGAAGCAGATTGAGGAATTGCAAGAGAAAGGATTCATCAGACCCAGTTCGTCGCCGTGGGGATCGCCTGTGATCTTCGTCACCAAGAAAGACGGTAGTCTGAGGATGTGCATAGACTACAGGTCTTTGAATGAGGTCACGATCAAGAACAAGTATCCGTTGCCTCGGATAGATGATCTGTTTGACCAGCTGAAGGGAGCTCAAATCTTTTCCAAGGTAGATTTGAGATCGGGATATCATCAGCTGAAGATAAGAAAGGAAGATATTCCGAAAACAGCCTTCACCACCCGATATGGACTGTACGAGTTCACAGTCATGTCTTTTGGGTTAACCAATGCTCCTTCTTATTTCATGAATCTGATGAATAAGGTGTTTATGGAGTATTTAGACAAGTTTGTCGTAGTATTCATCGACGACATTCTTGTCTGTTCCAAGAGCAGAAAAGAGCATGAAGATCATCTGCGAATAGTCTTGGAAACGTTAAGAGAGCATCAACTGTATGCCAAGTTTAGTAAGTGTGACTTCTGGCTGAAGGAAGTGTCTTTCCTGGGTCATATCATTTCTGCTGCAGGAGTAGCAGTAGATCCAGCGAAAGTGAGAGATGTTTTGGATTGGACACAACCCAAGTCAGTCCTGGAGATCCGAAGTTTTCTTGGATTAGCTGGTTATTATCGGAGATTCATTGAAGGTTTCTCGAAGATAGCCAGACCTCTTACTCAGCTTCTGAAAAAGGAAAAGAAGTTTGAATGGACTAAAGCCTGTGAGCAAAGTTTTCAGGAGTTGAAGAAGAGATTAACCTCAGCCCCAGTGCTTATTTTACCAGACATCAATAAGGACTTTGAAGTGTATTGTGATGCTTCGAAGCAATGACTTGGATGTGTTATGATGCAAGAAGGAAAGGTAATAGCCTACGCTTCAAGACAACTGCGACCTCATGAAGAAAACTATCCTATTCATGACTTGGAGTTAGCCGCAGTTGTGCACGCGCTCAAGATATGGAGACATTACTTGATCGGCAATAGATGTGAAATCTATACGGATCATAAAAGTCTGAAGTATATCTTCACTCAGCCTGATCTTAACCTGAGGCAGAGGAGATGGTTGGAGTTAGTGAAAGATTATAATCTGGGAATTCATTATCACCCTGGAAAAGCGAATGTTGTTGCGGATGCTTTGAGCAGGAAAGCTCACTGCAACAATATGAGAGTGCAACCAAGCCAACCGGCGCTTCACGATGAATTTCGGCGCCTTAACCTGGAATTGGTAAATGAAGGATGTATTTATAATTTGGAGGTCAAATCAACCTTGGAAGATCAAATCAGGGAGGCTCAGAAGGACGATAAAGGTATTGCCAACCTGAAGGAAGGTCTAAAGAAAGGAAAGCACCCCGGATTTTCAGAAGATGACCAGGGAACTGTTTGGTTCGGGAAAAGAATAGTGGTCCCTAACCAAGAAGAAATCAAGAATGTGATCTTGAAGGAAGCTCACGATTCAGTATATTCTATTCACCCAGGAGGCACCAAAATGTATGCTGATTTGAAAGAGAAGTATTGGTGGTCCAATATGAAGAAAGAAGTCGCAGACTTCGTGGCACGTTGTGATGTGTGCCAGTTGGTAAAAGCGGAGCATCAGAGACCAGCCGGTCTATTGCAGCCTTTGCAAGTGCCTGTATGGAAATGGGAAGAAATTGGAATGGATTTTATAACTGGATTACCCAAAACTAAATCCGGTTATGACTCCATCTGGGTTATTGTGGATCGATTAACCAAAGTAGCCCACTTTATCCCGGTAAAGACCACCTATTCGGGAGATAAGCTTGCCGAGTTGTATATGGCTAAGATTGTGTGTTTACACGGGGTGCCAAAGAAGATTGTGTCTGATCGAGGTTCCCAATTCACCTCGAGGTTTTGGCAACAGTTGCATGAGGTATTGGGCACGAATCTAAATTTTAGTACTGCTTATCATCCCCAGACGGATGGCCAGACCGAAAGGGTCAATCAAATCTTAGAGGATATGTTGAGAGCTTGTGCTCTAACATATAAAGGCTCGTGGGATAATTTGCCCTATGCAGAGTTTTCCTATAACAACAGCTATCAAGCCAGTCTGAAGATGGCGTCTTTTGAAGCTTTGTATGGAAGAAAGTGCAGGACACCCTTATATTGGAAAGAGACCGAAGAAGGACAAATCATCGGGCCCGATGTTCTGAAAGAAGCCGTAGAGCAAGTCGAGGCGAATCCGGCAAATCAAGACAACATTTCACCAGCATGAAAAGTTATGCGGACAATCGTCGAAGGGAATTAAGCTTTGTACCTGGAGACCATGTGTATTTAAAGGTATCCCCGATGAAAGGAATGAAACGATTCCGCGTCAGTGGAAAATTAGCACCCCGCTATATCGGGCCATTCAAGGTGATTGCCCGAAAAGGCAAAGTTGCTTATAAATTGGAATTACCGCTACAGCTGTCAGGGGTACATAATGTCTTTCATGTGTCTCAGTTGAAGAAGTGCCTCCGAGTGCCAGCACATCAGTTGCCGTTGGAAGACATGGAACTCGAAGAAGACTTGTCTTACCCGGAGTATCCCATCAAGGTTTTGGATGAAGCCGAGCGTCGGACGCGAAGCCGAGTGATCAAGTTTTGTAAAGTCCAGTGGAGCAATCATTCTGAGAAGGAGGCCACTTGGGAGCGTGAAGAAGATCTTCGAGCAGAGTTCCCAGACCTTTTTCTTTCTCCGTCTGAATCTCGGGGACGAGATTCTCTCTAAGGGGGTAGGTTTGTAACATCCTCTTTTTGGCTTTCTGGAGAAAAACCTAATTTAAATAAAGTAAATTCAAAAGTTGGAGTTTCTTTGGTGTTTATAATAACCTGGCATCCATTCCCCTTCGAAATCGGGAATTAATTCCCTCCCGGGCGAAAAATCGGGTTTTCCAGTTCCCGCCGGGACCCGAAAATTCACCCGAGTCCAAAAGTGCTCCAAAAATCTCCAAACCATTTCTAAAATGTTTCAAATATTCCGAAATGATTTTAGGAATCATTCCCCGGATTTTTGGACATCCGTTCCTATTTTATCTCGCGCGGCTTTTGTTTAATGCCTGCGATCTGCGCCCGAATATCCAATTCCACAAAAATCATCCAAATTCAACCAAACCACTTCCATTGAGTTCCAAATAATCCAAAATGGCTCTAGGAATTTTTCCGGAATTTTTAGGCCATTTTTCCTTATTTTTCTCTAGGGCGGATGATTTGCGTATAAGCCGGCCAACCGGAGCCCGCCACGTGGCAGTGCTACAGTAGCTTCTTCAACCTTGGCTGGCTTGTTCGTGAGTTCTTGCCTGGGAGAAAAACAGAGAAGCTTCCCTTCTCTCCTCCATAGATCCAAATCCGGGTATCTCCCTCCATACAACTCCGAATCAATAACCGTCGGATCCGTTGGAATCGCAACGGCCTCCTCTTTCTATCCATGGGGATAATGCACCCGAGATCTCGCTAGTTTTTGAACGGTTGCGAGAAAACCGGAATCGACCTTTATGGGGATTGAGCGGCCGTTTCTAATCCGTTTCGCGTGATTCCGCCCCTCATCTCTCCGTATAAGAACCCTCTTTCCGGTGGTATAGCTCTCCGTTAGCCTCTCAAACCCAATCGGCCGCAAGATCAAGAAAACCGACGAACTCTTGTGTTCTTCGCGTTCTTCGTGTTCTTGCTCATATCTTCCACTCCGGTGGATCTTTCTTCCTCCCGTTCGTTTCTTTGTGTTAGCATGGAAGTCTAGTTGCTAATTCATCCATCAATTTCAGGATTCCTCGACCGTGGACGACGAATTTCGGATTTTGCTCGTCTCGGCCAAACCCGTGTTCATCGTCGATTTCATCTTCTCCGGTGAGAATTGGCTCGATTCCTTCATCCTAGATGTTGCTAAGGAGGTCCTCTAGAGGTTCTAGCTTTTTGTTTGGATCGAATCCATGCGAAAATGAGATCAAAATTGTTTTTTTTGGAAAAAGGAAGTGCTCTGTAGTGGTGTTGCTCTCTGTTATTTTAGTCCTGGGAGCAATGGGCTCATCTGCATCTGCGGCCCGAGCCGCAGTTGGCCGCCACGCCTCGCCGCCGCCGCCGCCATGCGCCGCCGCCGAGTTCGGCCGCCGTCGCCGCCGCCGCCGCGATGTGCCACAAGCCAAGGCCATCGCCGCCGCCGCCGCCATGCTGCGCCCGCCGGCGACCTCCGCCACGGCCGCCCTCCCCTTCCCTCTCTCTCTCCCTTCCTCTTTCTCTATCTCTCTCTCTCCTCCATGGATGGCATGGCAAGCTTCCAGAGGAAGCTTCCTCTTTTCCTCTCTCTCTATGACGCGTGGGCCCCCACTGTCATACACTCCAAAGCCAAGTCAAACCAGTCAAAGTCCGGTCAAAGCGCAGTCAAACGTTGACTCGGTCAAAACGGAATATTCCAGGAATATTCCCGGTTTTCGATTTATTCGAAATTCAAACTTCGGAAGCTCATATCTTTTCCGTCCGAACTCCGTTTGACCCCATTCAAATTTCTAAATTCATCATAAATCAAGACCTTCCTGCCAGTATTAATTTTATAATTTTTTGGATTTTATTTATTTTCTGTTATTTATTTATTGCCTCGTTTTGCGTGTAGTCGACGATCCCGCCCATGACACGATTTCGCCGTCGAGCCTTCCGAAGTTCGACACACGCCACAAGAATCAAGGCAAGTCTCCTTGATGCACTTTGCTCCTATGTTTGCGAAATGATTTAAAATTGTTTATAAAGTTGCATGGCTATGTTTAATTAAATATGTTAAATATAAGAGCTAGTTATTCCGAACTTGTTGATTCCTCCTCGACATTGTTAATCATATCCATTGTAACCCTAGAACATTGTTTATACCATGCTTATGTTTATATGGTATCCGTTGCTTTGTAGTACGGTAGAATTGCTTAGGACCTTTTCCGACAAAAACAACCCATGGGTGGGATTATTCAAAAAGAATGTTATTAAATGTGATTTGAAGGTTATTATTATGGTTTTGGTCCTGTTTTCTAAAATAAAAGAAAAGCAAAAATGATGTTGACTTGGGCAGCCTGGAATGTCGGGTGGAAGCGGATCAAGTCTTGGTCCTTTTGTGCAAAGTACCACCCCAAGTCCCATAAGGACCAACGCTTATGATTGCCATTTTAAGCATAACCGTACTACCACATGTCTATAATGGTACGACCTGGCTCACTAATTTGTAGAAGCCTAGTTTAGACTCGCCACTCGGTTGTTGTGTGAGAGCCGGACGGAGGCATTGTTGTGGATGTTGTTTTACTCACACGGCGCAAGAGGGGGCTTCTGTACTGGGTGGAGGGAACCCTAACAGCGGTGAAACCTCAGCGGGTGGGTCTAGCTAGGTAGATACATTGTAACGGCCTTGTCAAGATATCCCTGCCGGCACACCTAAGGAAGTGTGTTAATTGCATGGCAACAAGGGTCTATCTTGTCTTGTGGGTAAAGTTGTACACCTCTGCAGAGTAAAACTATTCGAATAGCCGTGCCTACGGTCAAGGGCAAAGCAAGAAATGCTTTCATATTGGTAGACTTTGATTTTGTTTTTAAAGCCGAAAAGTGTTTTGTTTTGGGGTTCGGGAGTGGTTAGAACTCTCGAATGTTGTTTACGGAAAGAGCCAACCCAGGTGGATAGAACCTGTTTTGCACTTGACGGATGGAGTCACATGATTAACTTTGATCCTTTAAACTGTTGGCGGATAGAGCCTTTATGTTAGTAATGGTGGATAGAACCTCACTACAATAATAAATAATTCAATTATCAAAAAGAGTTGTAAAATATGCTTTGTGAAATTTATTACTTAAGTATGATTTAATCAAATGTGGCTTTATGCAAATAAACCCTGTTAAGCTTCCTTTGGAAAGCCCCTCACGATCATACTTTCCCGACTTGCTGAGTACTTTTGTACTCACGTGCTACACCAACATTGTAATCATCAGAGATTTATCAAGATGCCGAGGAAGAAGAGGAGTTCTTCGAGGAGGATTGCCAGAGGACTAGTTGCGTTCCTAGTCGCCGCTGTGGCGTTGTGGCGCTCGGCTCGTTGCTTTCTTTTGCTTCCATTGCTTTTGAGTGTCCTGGTCGTTGGACCGAGTATTGTAATAAGTGGCCATGTGGCCCATACTTGAATATCTATATTACGCTTTCGTTTTGTTCGGCAATGAAGTATCATCAGGATTTGTGTGTACTAGCTACTGATCTGGGACTAGTACGGAAATACACAGGAGATTCTGAATAGCTGATCCGGGTCTCACAAATAAGGGCAGATGGCGCTACAAGGAAATACACAGGAGATACAAGGGCCAATTACTCGAGCTCGCGCACGTCAATTCAATTGCCAGGTGAATGCGTTCGTCGGGTTGCATACAAATAATTTAATGAATGGAATGCTATTTAATCCTTGTAATGATTTTATTGTCCTTAGGAACCAAGGAGAAGGACTCCCAAAAGTCAAGCATGAAGCCAATTCTTCCGGTGCACAACTTCAACTCGGATTCGGCCTCCGGGACAGCACCAACTTAAAACGACCATAACTTTTGATCCACAAGGGTGTTTGAGGTCTATGAGTACTGGTTTGAAAGGTTTCGACGTCCTCTTTCCAACGGATCCGGCCCCACCTCCAAATTCCTACCGAGTCAACGGGAATATGCAAAACAAGTTCGGTCATCTTTCCAAATCCGAGACAAACTAGGAATACGAGTCCTATTCTGCCATGAATGTGTTTTGGACGCCCCAAGCATGGTTTTGGCCTCTTATTTCTCCTATATATAGCTAGGTAGTCCCCCAAAATAACTTGGGTTTTGGTTGTTTGATAGTTTAGCCTTTTGCTACTATTTGAGTCTTTTAGACGTGCTCAACGGCCGCCTAACAAGCTCCTTGTATCGGAACCCCAACTTTTTCTATACTTCATCTATATTTGCAATTTTAGATTGCTTTTGCCTTGTTCTTGCTTGTTATTCGATTGCTTGCAGGAATTGATCTTCGTGATCAGGTTGATCGTGCCCACGGCAAGGTCAATAACCATCTGGAGTTGGTTTAGCGTTTGCTAAGGCGCATCGTCGTTGTACGTTGTAGTCGGATCGGCAAAGTCGTCTCCACCCAAATCGAAGGTTATCATTCTCATCGAAAGATCGGGACACCCAGTGTCACATCAAGTGGTATCAGAGCTTCTGTTGATCGGTGAGAATATCAGTGCCTTAGGTTAGTTTTTGATTTCTGTCCTAAATTGAAAATTACTCCACAAAAATTCAACCTTTAGTTTCAATCTGTTATTTTAGTGAGTTTTGTTAGGTTTTGATCCATTAGAGTCCATGTTTTAGTTGCTGATCTTTCTTTTCCTTCGCGTAGCTTCAATCCTTCAATTCTGTCTAGTTTGGTGTTTCGAACATAACTTTCACATACGAACTCGGATTTTTGTGTTCTTGCACTCTAATGAAAGCTGAGGATATAAGCTTCAATTCCTTCCACTGTCAATCAATCAAATTCGGTGATCTTCAAACATTAATCTAGGCGACAAGTTTGCTGCCCTAGAAAAACATCAGTACACCTACCTTTGGGAACCAATTCATCCTTTGTGAATACTTTGATCCTATTTGAGACTAGCTTGTTGATATTGCTTAGGGCTGCTCTACTTGATACATTGCACAATCTTCAGTTATCATATCATATTATCTTGTGACACCGAGTTAGGGATTCAAAAACTTTGTTCATACTAGTGTTGGCCGAAAGTCACCAAAAGGAAGAAAAGAGAAAGAGCCAAAAGGCCAAAAAAGGAAAAGAAAAAGAAAATTGTGGCCAGTCGCACTACATTGAGCAAAACCCTAATTTGTGTTCGTTACTTTTTATATGGTGCAATTTATTAATTAGTGAGCAATCTTGTGCCCTTTTTACATTCTCAAAGCAATAAGTTAGCGTCTCTCTACGACTTATGCAATAGAGCTTTTGGTGCATCACTTATATTTTATAGCTCATTCCTTGATTGCATAAGTGCCATTATCTTTGCGTGTGTGTTGCCTTCAAATTCACTTATATCTTTGAGATCGGCAACTAGGGCTTGTGAATTCTAGTTTGGATCATTACTTATCATTACAATAACTAGAATTATCAGATTGCATAGGAAATAAATATTGCCTATCCAAGCTCCACATCCAACCTCGTACTTCGTTTCGGTCCTTGGTAATCGCTTTATCCAAGCTTCGAGAACTTTTGACCACGCCAACGGCCACAAGACTCGCTGCATGTAAGAACTTGTAAGAGCTTTGGTTATAGGCTTGAATGTTGAGAGAATTGCCAACACCTCCTTGTAGTTGATAGGAACATTATACTTGTTATATTATTTTCTTGTCTTCTACTAACCATGTTAGGTGATGAGGATTCGATGCATCACTCTCCACGCCGCAAAGGGAATTGTTGCTAGAATGTCACTGCAAGAAGACCGCCTCCGTCTATCGAGACCGCCAGAGAGTTGCTAACACTAATCTTGCTACTATTTTGTCTAGACTTGATACGCTGCAGATATCGCCTCGAACTTCCAATCCTCTACCTCATCTTCTAAGCAACAAAAATGGCATACTACATGCTCAGGTACATGTTGATGATGATTCCCTCAATAAGGTTAAATTCGCCATTCCACCTTTTAATGGTCATTATGATCCTGATGCCTATATTAATTGGGAGATAGCAGTAGACAAAGAATTTGGCAAGTATGATTTGTCTGAAAATGAAAAGATTAGGATTGCTGCTAGTGTGCTAAATGAATATGCATTAACATGGTGGAAACATATTTGTAGAAAAGAGAGAAAACCTAAAAATTGGAAGGCCATGAAAAGACTTATGAGAATTGATTATGTTCCTGAATATCATACTGAATTTTTATATACTAGACTCCAATGCTTGAAACAAGGAAATAAGTGCGTTAAGGAATACTATGAACGATTGCAAAATCATTTGTTGCGTTGTGGTTTAGATGAAGGTGAAGAAGCAACAGAGCTTAGGTTCATACGTGGACTTAATCAAGAAATTCAAGATGCTCTTATTGATGAAATATGTTCTCTTTCAGAATTGGTTGTATGTGCTTATAGAGTTGAAAATATGCTTGCTGAATCCTTGAAAGAATCATTAGCTTCATTTGAGGCGCCCATTGTTGTTGCACCTTCTTTTGTAGCTAACATTTTGCAGAAAAGTGAGCACCATCGAGAGAATGATGTAGAAGAGCATATGGAGAAAGAAAAGATCAGTACTACCCCATGTATATGTGAAGAGATAATAGTTGAAGAAACACCTACAACAGCTGATGAGAACTTACAAGGTAATGTAACAGGTATGGACTTTACACATGGAGAAGATAATTTTGAAGAGCAAAAACTATCCACAAATCATGCTATCGTAGAGCAACTAATAGTGGAACCAATTGCTGATTTTGCTTTGTTACAAGATGATTTGCTTCCTATTTCTTGTGATAAAGAAGAGTTGTGTGATAATACTTCACTTATATCCTTAACACAACGAGCAAATGGACATGTCACCTTTGTTAACACACTAGACACTTTTGCTGAAAATAAACATGTCATTCACATCACAAGCGAAAATGATGAGTTGCAATTGATGTCTTCTTTATATACATTAGGCTACATTGAATTTGATGTTCCTTGTGATCTGAATTATTTAGAGGAGAGCCTTTTTGTACATTCTGATTTGTCATGGTTATCACGAAATATCTTTTATGTTATTGGCAAAAATAGTGAGAAAGGAGAGTATAAAGCACATCGAGTTTACATTTGTTCATATTTTAAACCTCCATTTGCAATGCAACAATGTCATCAATTTAATAATTGCCATATCACTAATCATGTCATACCAAGTACATTTGGTTCTATGCACAAGTCACATGATAGTTTTCAAGAAAGGGAGGATATGGTTGATAGAAATTCTTGATCCATTGATTTGATTGCAAATGTGCATATTGCTTTGTGTGCTATCATTACTAACATTTTGCAGGACAATATGATGGAGTCGAGGACGATTCCACTTCAAGAAAGGGAGGATGATGAGACCATGCTCATTATGGACAGAACTAACAATGCATACATATGGTCATTACCAAGTGTTACTACAATTATATCAACTGCATGTCTTCATCGACCCCCACCTTGGCCAGGACCATTAAGACCATTAAGTTGGCGACACTTCACAGCATCCTCTACTTCGTATACAACTACTACGATGGCTCCATCGGCATGGCTTTATCGACCCCCACCTTGGCCATCCTTCTACATCTTCGTCGGTTCAAGGACCATTGACTCGAGCTCGAGCCCGTCAAATGAATTATCAGATCTAAAGACAAACTTGGGAGAAGATGATGAACTTGAGTCGAGGACGACTCAAATGCAAGAAGGGGAGGATGATGAGGACATCACTACCATGGATACGGCCATGTCTACAAACCCAATTGAAATCAACAATGTAATACAAGGGCCAATTACTCGAGCTCGCGCACGTCAATTCAATTGCCAGGTGAATGCATTCCTCGGGTTGCATACAAATAATTTAATGAATGGAATGCTATTTAATCCTTGTAATGATTTTATTGTCCTTAGGAACCAAGGAGAAGGACTCCCAAAAGTCAAGCATGAAGCCAATTCTTCCGGTGCACAACTTCAACTCGGATTCGACCTCCGGGACAGCACCAACTTAAAACGACCATAACTTTTGATCCACAAGGGTGTTTGAGGTCTATGAGTACTGGTTTGAAAGGTTTCAACGTCCTCTTTCCAACGGATCCGGCCCCACCTCCAAATTCCTACCGAGTCAACGGGACTATGCAAAACAAGTTCGGTCATCTTTCCAAATCCGAGACAAACTAGGAATACGAGTCCTATTCTGCCATGAATGTGTTTTGGACGCCCCAAGCATGGTTTTGGCCTCTTATTTCTCCTATATATAGCTAGGTAGTCCCCCAAAATAACTTGGGTTTTGGTTGTTTGATAGTTTAGCCTTTTGCTACTATTTGAGTCTTTTAGACGTGCTCAACGGCCGCCTAACAAGCTCCTTGTATCGGAACCCCAACTTTTTCTATACTTCATCTATATTTGCAATTTTAGATTGCTTTTTCCTTGTTCTTCGATTGCTTGCAGGAATTGATCATCGTGATCAGGTTGATCGTGCCCACGGCAAGGTCAATAACCATCTGGAGTTGGTTTAGCGATTGCTAAGGCGCATCGTCGTTGTACGTTGTAGTCGGATCGTCAAAGTCGTCTCCACCCAAATCGAAGGTTATCATTCTCATCGAAAGATCGGGACACCCAGTGTTACATCAGTTCGATCCGTGCACCATTCCGGCACGCTCGAAGCTTACAGTACCATTTATTGTGCAGGTCTCGCAACGATTCGGAGGGACCCAAAGTCGATGCTAATAGGAGCTAGTAAACAGATGAAGTCCATTTGGGGTGCTTGACACTCAGTTTCATTTCTTGCGTCGTTTTCTAACGCATGCTGCTTGCTGTACGCGTTGCGTCGGAAAGTTCCACACCGACTCGAAGAGATTCCAAATGCATGCCGAACAGAGTTACTAGGCATACGAAGTCCATTCGCGGGCGGTGTTTCGCATGCTGTTTTCTTCCGTTGAATGGGCCAGACGCAAGCATCTTACAGAACCACGTTGGGACCCGCCAGGAGGAATGTTCCACAACGACTCGGACGGTTTTGAAATGCGTACAAAGTGACTACGGCGAACAAGAAGATCATTCGGGTGTTTGGCACTCGCTTTCCTTCAGTAACCCGTTATGCGTCTTGTGCAAATGCGGTGCCGTTGGGACCAAATTCAGTAGTGGAATGTGTTACACCGGCTAGGTCGGAACCGGAACTAAAGCTGAAAAGCACAAGCGAACTTCGTAGGTTCATTCGGCGTGATTGGCACTAAGTTTGTTTCTCGCAGATCGCTTTCGCTTGTACGCAGCGCATAAGAGCAAGGCGAACCCGCTCCTGGTGGAATATTTCACACCGACTCGACGGATTCAAATGCATGCCGTAATGAGTTACGACACATGAGAAGTCCATCAAGCGTGCTTGCCGCTAGTTTTCATTTCTCGCATCGTTTTCGCGGCGGACGCTCCCTACAAGACTGCTCGGCACGGCGTGAAGGAATGTTTCACGCAGACACTCAGGCGGATTAAGTAATGCATGCCGAATGTGCTACGGCTATGTACGGCCCATTCGGCATGTTTGGAAGAAAGTTTCGTTTCGGCAACGCCTCGTTACGTATGTTGCTAACGGTACCATTTTGGGTCCCCTGTGGATGAATGTTTAACGCAGACTCGGCGTGCATCGAAATGCTTGCCGAGATGAGCTAGGCACGTGTGAAGTCCATTCGGCGTGTTGGACACTCGCCTGCTTTCAAGCGCCGCTTTTGTAAGCACATAAGCATGCAAGCACCCATTTGCGACCCATCGTGGAGGAATGTTTCACACCGACCCGCATGCATCGTAAATGAATTTTGGATAGGCTAAAATGCATATCAAGTCCATTCGCATCGTTTCGGCAGAGAGTTTCTATTCGTGCATCGTCTTCATACGCATGCGACTCAAAGTAACGATTGGGACCCGTCATGCGGTGGAGGGCATGACTCGACTTCGGGTGGAGTCGAAATGCATGCCGAAATGAACTAGGGGCATAGGAAGTCGATTCTGGTTGCTTGGCACCATTGTTCGATCCGTGCACCATTCCCAGACGCCTAAGCTTACAAAGACCATTTATTGTGCAGGTCTCGCAACGATTCGGAGGGACCCAAAGTCGATGCTAATAGGAGCTAGTAAACAAATGAAGTCCATTTGGGTTGCTTGACACTCAGTTTCATTTCTTGCGTCGTTTTCTAACGCATGCTGCTTGTTCTACGCGTTGCGTCGAAAAGTTCCACACCGACTCGAAGAGATTCCAAATGCATGCCGAACAGAGTTACTAGGCATACGAAGTCCATTCGCGGGCGGTGTTTAGCATCTTTGTTTTCTTAGATTGAACAGTTTAAATGCGCAAGCATCTTACAGAACCCGTTGGGACCCGCCGTGGAGGAATGTTCCACAACGACTTCAGACGGTTTTGAAATGCGTACAAAGTGACTACGGCGAACAAGAAGATCATTCGGCGTGTTTGGCACTCGATTTCCCTTCCGCCACCCGCTTATGCGTCTTTGATGCGTCAGTGCCCGTTAGGACCAGCCATAGTGGAATGTGTCACACCGGCCGGGTCGGAACCGGAACTAAAGTCAAAAGCACAAGCGAACTTCCTAGGTTCATTCGGGGTGTTTGGCACTCGCTTGTTTCACAGATCGCTTTCGCTTGTACGCGCTAGCCAGACAAGAGCGTCGCGAACCCTGGCCCCTGGTGGAATATTTCGCGCCGACTCGGACGGATTCGAAATGCCTGCCAGAATGAGTTACGACACATGAGAAGTCCACTGGGCGTGCTTGCCACTCGTTTTCATTTCTGCATCGTTTTCGTGCGGACGCTCCCTACAGTACTCGTTCGTGCACAGCGTGAAGGAATGTTTCACAGACACTCAGACGGATTCGTAATGCATGCCGAATGTGCTACGGCTATGTACGGCCCATTCGGCATGTTTGGAAGAAAGTTTCGTTTCGTGCAACGCCCTGTTACGTATGTTGCTAACGGTACCATTTTGGGTCCCCTGTGGATGAATGTTTAACGCAGACTCGAGCGTACTCGAAATGCTTGCCGAAATGAGCTAGGGCACGTGTGAAGTCCATTCGGCGTGTTGGACACTCAGTTTCGTTTCGGGCGTCGTTTTTGTAAGCACATAAGAATGCAAGCACCCATTTGCGACCCATCGTGGAGGAATGTTTCACACTGACCTGCATGCATCGTAAATGAATTTTGGATAGGCTAAAATGCATATCAAGTCCATTCGTCTTTGTTCGGCGAGAGTTTCTATTCGTGCATCGCCTTCATACGCATGCACTCAAAGTAACGATTGGGACCCGTCGCGGTGGAGGGCATGACTCAGACTGGTGGAGTCGAAATGCATGCCGAAATGAGCTAGGGGGCATAGGAAGTCGATTCGTTGCTTGGCACCATTGTTCGATCCGTGCACCATTAAACACGCTCGAAGCTTACAGTACCATTTATTGTGCAGGTCTCGCAACGATTCGGAGGGCCCCAAAGTCGACGCTAATAGGAGCTAGTAAACAGATGAAGTCCATTTGGGGTGCTTGACACTCAGTTTTATTTCTTGCGTCGTTTTCTAACGCATGCTGCTTGCTGTACGTGTTGCGTCGGAAAGCTCCACACCGACTCGAAGAGATTCCAAATGCATGCCGAACAGAGTTACTAGGCATACGAAGTCCATTCGCGGGCGGTGTTTCGCATGCTATCTTCTTCCGTTGAACAGTTTCGTACGCAAGCATCTTACAGAACCCGTTGGGACCCGCCGTGGAGGACTGTTCCACAACGACCCGGACGGTTTTGAAATGCGTGCCAAAGTGACTACGGCGAACAAGAAGATCATTCGGCGTGTTTGGCACTAAGTTTCCTTCCGTCACCCGCTTATGCGTCTTTGGTGCAGTGCGGTGCCGTTAGGACCAAATTAGTGGAATGTGTCACACCTACTGGATCGGAATCGAACTAAAGCCGGTGCACAAGCGAACTTCCTAGGTTCATTCGGTGTTTGGCACTCAGTTTGTTTCGCAGATCGCTTTCGTTTGTACGCCAGACAAGAGCGTGCGAACACGCCCTGGTGGAATATTTCGCGCCGACTTCGGACGGATTCGAAATGCCCGCCGAATGAGTTACGACACATGAGAAGTCCATCGGGCGTGCTTGCCACTCGCTTTCATTTCAGCATCGTTTTGCGCGGACGCTCCCTACAGTACTCGTTCGTACGCAGCGTGAAGGAATGTTTCACGCACACTCAGACGGATTCAGTAATGCATGCCGAATGTGCTACGGCTATGTACGGCCCATTCGGCATGTTTGGAAGAAAGTTTCGCTTAGCAACGCATACATTACGTATGTTGCTAACGGTACCATTTTGGGTCCCCTGTGGATGAATGTTTAACGCAGACTCGAGCGTACTCGAAATGCTTGCCGAAATGAGCTAGGGCACGTGTGAAGTCCATTCGGCGTGTTGGACACTCAGTTTCGTTTCGGGCGTCGTTTTTGTAAGCACATAAGAATGATGGCGCCGTGATGGCAATTTGGGTGTCCCGATCTTTCGATGAGAAACACACGATCGATTTGTTAGAGTCGACTTTGACGATCCGACTACACCGTACGACGACGATGCGCCTTAGCAATCGCTAAACCAACTCCAGCGGGTTATTGATCTTGCCGTGGGCACGATCAACCTGAACACGAGGTTCAATTCCTGCAAGCAACCGAAGAACAAGCAAGAACAATAGGATAAGCAATCTGAAATTGCGGATAAAACTGGAAGCGAAACAAAGTGGAGTCTTATTGACGATCTTGACAAGGTGGTCATCCCAAAGACAACTCGCAGGATCAAGTTTGCACTTGGCTAAACTAATCAAATAAAACCCAAAACCCTAAGGAGCCGATGTCTGGCTATTTATAAGAGGTAGGGCGTGGGAAACACGTCCAAAGCAGAAGGATACCAACTACAACTCTATTACAAGGCCCAAAGCCCACGCCTTCTCGATTTGGAAAAGTGACGCCAATTGTTTTGCAGATTCCCGTTGACTCGTTAGGAATTTGGAGATGGGGCCAGATCCGTTGGAAAGAGGACGTCGAAACCTTTCCAACCAGTACTCATAGACCTCAAACACCCTTGTGGATCAAAAGTTATGGTCGTTTGAAGTTGGTGCTGTCCCGGAGGCCGAATCCGAGTTGAACTTGTGCACCGGAAGAATTGGCTTCATGCTTGACGCTTGGGAGTCCTTCTCCATGGTTCCTAAGGACAATAAAATCATCACGAGGATTAAATAGCATTCCATTCATAAAATTATCTGTATGCAACCCGAGGAACGATTCACCTGGTAATTGAATTGTCGTGCCCGAGCTCGAGTAATTGGCCCTTGTATGACATTGTTGGTTTCCATTGGGTTTGTAAGTATGGTCGTATCCATGGTAGTGATGTCCTCATCATCCTCCCTTCTTGCATTTGAGTCATCCTCGACTCAAGTTCATCATCCTCTCCCAAGTATGGTTTCAAATCGGCAATGTTGAATGTGGGACTAACACCAAAATCTGCAGCAATTCAAGCTTGTATGCATTATCATTAATCTTTGCCAATACTTTGAAAGGACCATCAGCTCATGCATCAACTTAGATTTTCTTAATTAGGAATCGATCTTTTCGCAAATGCAACCAAACTAAATCGCTGGTTCAAAAGTTACATGTTTCCTTCCCTTACTACCAAGAAGTTTATATTTAGCATTCATGCGTTCTATGTTTTCTTTAGTTGTCTCATGCAGTTTCATAATCAAATCAAGACGTTGTTTAGCATCAAGATTCAATTTCTCCGAAGATGGTAGAGGTAACAAATCAATTGGAGCATGAGGTACAAATCCATATACAATCTCAAAAGGGCACATCTTAGTAGTAGAATGCATAGACCGATTATAAGCAAACTCAATATGAGGCAAACATTCTTCCCACAATTTAATGTTCTTTTTCAAAACAGCCCTAAGCATAGTAGATAAAGTTCGATTAACGACCTCGCTTGTCCATCAGTTTGGGGATGACAAGTAGTAGAAAATAAAAGTTTAGTCCCCAATTTAGCCCACAAAGTTCTCCAAAAGTGGCTTAAGAATTTAGTGTCACGATCTGAAACTATTGTGTTAGGCACACCATGTAAGCGAACAATTTCACGAAAGAATAAGTCAAGAATGTTGGTAGCGCCATCGCTTTTGTGACAAGGTATGAAGTGTGCCATTTTAGAAAATCTATCCACAACGACAAAGATACTATCCCTCCCTTCTTTGTTCTAGGAGTCCTAAAACAAAGTCCATAGAAATATCCTCCCAAGGCACGTTAGGAACAGTGCAGGCATGTATAAACCATGGGGATGAAGTCGTGACTTAGCTTGTTGACATGTAGAACAATGAGCGATGAAACGCTCCACGCCTCGCCTCATTCTCGGGCCAAAAGAAATGGCTAGCGAGTATGTCCTCCGTCCTTTTCACACCAAAGTGTCCCATCAATCCTCCTCCATGCGCTTCTGTAGCAATAACAAACGAATGTAACTAGCCGAATACATAGTTTGTTTGCTCTAAACACAAACCCATTATTGAGGACAAATTTGTTCCAAGTTTTTCCCTCTTTACAATAGAGCAACACATTTTTGAAATCATCATCATGCACATATTGCTCTTTAATCGCTTCCAAACCAAAAATTTTGAAGTCAAGTTGTGAGAGCATGGTATATCTCCTAGACAAGGCATCAAAGAATGACATTATCCTTTCCCTGCTTGTGTTTGATGACATAAGGAAATGACTCAATGAATTCAACCCACTTTGCATGTCTACGGTTCAGTTTAGCTTGACTTCTAATATGTTTTAACGATTCATGATCCGAATGTATAACAAATTCCTTGGGCCATAAATAATGTTGCCATGTTTCTAAAGTTCGAACTAGCGCATATAACTCCTTATCATAAGTAGAATAATTCAAACTTGGCCCACTCAATTTCTCACTAAAATAAGCAATGTGTTTTCTTTCTTGTAATGTAACACCACCCAAACCAATTCCACTAGCATCACATTCTAGTTCAAAAGTCTTAGAAAAGTCCGAAGTCGGAGTAAGGGTGCATGGGTTAACTTAGCTTTCGTAATGTTGAAGGCATCTTCCTGGCTTGCCCCAAGCAAAAGGTACACCCTTCTTGGTGAGCTCATTCATGGAGTGCAGCGATGGTGCTCAAGTCCTTCACAAAACGACGATAGAATCCAGCAAGTCCTAGAAAACTTCGCACCTGTGTGACCGTGTTAGGAGTCGGCCAACTCTGTATTGCTTCAACCTTGGCTTGGTCAACTTCAATTCCCTGTGGAGTAACAACATAGCCAAGAAAAGATACTCGATCCGTGCAAAAGGTGCACTTCTCAAGGTTACCAAATAAGCGTGCATCGCGTAAAGCATTAAAAACAGCACGTAGATGTTCAAGATGATCCTCTAAAGATTTGCTATAAATCAAGATATCATCGAAGTAAACTACCACAAATGAGCTAGGGGGCATAGGAAGTCGATTCTGGTTGCTTGGCACCATTGTTCGATCCGTGCACCATTCCGGCACGCTCGAAGCTTACGGTACCATTTATCGTGCAGGTCTCGCAACGATTCGGAGGGACCCAAATTCGATGCTAATAGGAGCTAGTAAACAGATGAAGTCCATTTGGGGTGCTTGACACTCAGTTTCATTTCTTGCGTCGTTTTCTAACGATGTCGCTTGTCAGACGCGTTGCATCGGAAAAGTTCCACACCGACTCGAAGAGATTCCAAATGCATACCGAACAGAGTTACTAGGCATACGAAGTCCATTCGCGGGCGGTGTTTCGCATGCTGTTTTCTTCCGCTGAATGGGTTTAAATGCGCAAGCATCTTACGTAACCCGTTGGGACCCGGGCCGTGGAGGAATGTTCCACAACGACTCGGACGGTTTTGAAATGCGTGCCAAAGTGACTACGGCGAACAAGAAGATCATTCGGCGAGTTTGGCACTCCGCTTCCTTCTATCACCGCTTTGCGTCTTTGGTGCATTGCGATCTTGGCGTTGGGATCAGCCGTAGTGGAATGTGTCACACCTACTGGTCGGAACCGAACTAAAGTCGGTGAAAAGCACAAGCGAACTTCCTAGGTTCATTCGGTGTTTGGTACTCGTTGTTTGGCGCATCGCTTTTCGTTTCTCGCGTCTGATAGCGATGGCGCGCGAACCCGTCCCCGATGGAATATTTCGCTACCGACTCGGACGGATTCGAAATGCCTGGCCGTAATGAGTTACGACACATGAGAAGTCCACCGGGCATGCTTGCCACTCGCTTTCATTTCTCGCATCATTTTCGTGCGCGCCCCTACAAGATTTCGCTCGGGAACAAAGCGTGAAGGAATGTTTCACGACACTCGCACGGATTCGTAATGCATGCCGAATGTGCCACGGCTATGTACGCCCATTCGGCATGTTTGGAAGAAAGTTTCGTTTAGGTACGCATACGTTACGTATGTTGCTAACGGTACCATTTTGGGTCCCCTGTGGATGAATGTTTAACGCAGACTCGGCGCATTTCAAATGCTTGCCGAAATGAGCTAGGCACGTGTGAAGTCCATTCGGCGTGTTGGACACTCGCCTGCTTTCGGGCGTCGCTTTTGTAAGCACATAAGAATGCAAGCACCCATTTGCGACCCATCGTGGAGGAATGTTTCACATCGACCAGACAGATCAGAAATGAATTTTGGATGGGCCAAAATGCATATCAAGTCCATTCGTGCTGTTCGGCAGAGAGTTTCAATTCGTGCATCGTCTTCATACGCATGCAGCTCAAAGTAACAGTTGGGACCCGTCGCGGTGGAGGGCATGACTCAGACTCGGGTGGAGTCGAAATGCATGCTGAAATGAGCTAGGGGGCATAGGAAGTCGATTCTGTTTCTTGGCACCATTGTTCGATCCTTGCACCATTCAGGCACGCTCGAAGCTTACAGTACCATTTATTGTGCAGGTCTCGCAACGATTCGGAGGGACCCAAAGTCGATGCTAATAGGAGCTAGTAAACAGATGAAGTCCATTTGGGGTGCTTAACACTCAGTTTCATTTCTTGCGTCGTTTTCTAACGATGTCTTTGCTTGCACGCTGCGTTGCGTCGGAAAAGTTCCACACCGACTAAAAGATTCCAAATGCATGCCGAACAGAGTTACGTGGCATACTAAGACCATTCGGGGTGTTTCGCAAGAAGTTTTATTCCGTTGAACAGTTTCGTACGCAAGCATCTTACAGAACCCATTGGGACCCGCCGTGGAGGAATGTTCCACAACGACTCGGACGGTTTTGAAATGCATGCCAAAGTGACTACGGCGAACAAGAATATCATTCGGGGTGTTTGTCACTCAGTTTCCTTCCACAATCACCCGCTTATGCGTCTTTGGTGCGCTCGTTCGTTGGGACCAGCCGTAGTGGAATGTGTCACACCGGGCCGGGTCGGAACCGAACTAAAGCTGAAAAGCACAAGCGAACTTCCTAGGTTCATTCGGGTGTCTCGCACTCAGTTTGTTTCGCGCGACGCTTTCGTTTGTACGCAGCGTCTGATGGCGTGCGAACCCGTCTTGGTGGAATATTTCGCGCCGACTCGGACGGATTCGAAATGCCTGCCAGAATGAGTTACGACACATGCGAAGTCCACTGGGCGTGCTTGCCGCTCGTTTTCATTTCTGCATCGTTTTCGTGCGGACGCTCCCTACAGTACTCGTTCGTGCACGGCGTGAAGGAATGTTTCACAGACACTCAGACGGATTCGTAATGCATGCCGAATGTGCTACGGCTATGTACGGCCCATTCGGCATGTTTGGAAGAAAGTTTCGTTTAGGTACAGCATACTATTCACGTATGTTGCTAACGGTACCATTTTGGGTCCCCTGTGGATGAATGTTTAACGCAGACTCGAGCGTGCTCGAAATGCTTGGCGAAATGAGCTAGGGCACGTGTGAAGTCCATTCGGCGTGTTGGACACTCAGTTTCGTTTGGCGTCGTTTTGTAAGCACATAAGCATGCAAGCACCCTTTTGCGACCCATCGTGGAGGAATGTTTCACACCGCCCTGCATGCATCAGAAATGAATTTTGGATGGGCTAAAATGCATATCAAGTCCATTCGTGCTGTTCGGCAGAGAGTTCCTATTCGTGCATCGTCTTCATACGCATGCAGCTCAAAGTAACAGTTGGGACCCGTCGTGGTGGAGGGCATGACTCAGACTCGGGTGGAATCGAAATGCATGCCAAAATGAGCTAGGGGGCATAGGAAGTCGATTCTGGTTGCTTGGCACCATTGTTCGATCCGTGCACCATTCCGGCACGCTCGAAGCTTACGGTACCATTTATCGTGCAGGTCTCGCAACGATTCGGAGGGACCCAAATTCGATGCTAATAGGAGCTAGTAAACAGATGAAGTCCATTTGGGGTGCTTGACACTCAGTTTCATTTCTTGCGTCGTTTTCTAACGCATGCTGCTTGTCAGACGCTACTGCATCGGAAAGTTCCACACCGACTCGAAGAGATTCCAAATGCATGCCGAACAGAGTTACTAGGCATACGAAGTCCATTCGCGGGCGGTGTTTCGCATGCTGTTTTCTTCCGTTGAACAGTTTCGTACGCAAGCATCTTACAGAACCCGTTGGGACCCGCCGTGGAGGAATGTTCCACAACGACTCGGACGGTTTTGAAATGCGTGCCAAAGTGACTACGGCGAACAAGAAGATCATTCGGCGAGTTTGGCACTCAGTTTCCTTCTATCACCGCTTATGCGTCTTTGGTGCATTGCAGATCTTGGCGTTGGGATCAACCGTAGTGGAATGTGTCACACCGGCTGGGTCGGAACCGAACTAAAGTCGAAAGCACAAGCGAACTTCCTAGGTTCATTCGGGTGTTTGGTACTCAGTTTGTTTCGCAGACGCTGCTTCTACGCAGCGTGACAAAGAGCGTCTTAACCCGTCCTGATGGAATATTTCGCGCCGACTCGGACGGATTCGAAATGCCTGCCAGAATGAGTTACGACACATGAGAAGTCCACTGGGCATGCTTGCCACTCGTTTTCATTTCTGCATCATTTTCGTGCGCGCTCCCTACAGTACTCGTTCGGGAACAGCGTGAAGGAATGTTTCACAGACACTCAGACGGATTCGTAATGCATGCCGAATGTGCCACGGCTATGTACGGCCCATTCGGCATGTTTGGAAGAAAGTTTCGTTTCGTGCAACGCCCTGTTACGTATGTTGCTAACGGTACCATTTTGGGTCCCCTGTGGATGAATGTTTAACGCAGACTCGAGCGTACTCGAAATGCTTGCCGAAATGAGCTAGGGCACGTGTGAAGTCCATTCGGCGTGTTGGACACTCAGTTTCGTTTCGGGCGTCGTTTTTGTAAGCACATAAGAATGCAAGCACCCATTTGCGACCCATCGTGGAGGAATGTTTCACACTGACCCAGACAGATCAGAAATGAATTTTGGATGGGCCAAAATGCATATCAAGTCCATTCGTGCTGTTCGGCAGAGAGTTTCAATTCGTGCATCGTCTTCATACGCATGCAGCTCAAAGTAACAGTTGGGACCCGTCGCGGTGGAGGGCATGACTCAGACTCGGGTGGAGTCGAAATGCATGCCGAAATGAGCTAGGGGGCATAGGAAGTCGATTCTGTTTCTTGGCACCATTGTTCGATCCTTGCACCATTCCGGCACGCTCGAAGCTTACAGTACCATTTATTGTGCAGGTCTCGCAACGATTCGGAGGGACCCAAAGTCGATGCTAATAGGAGCTAGTAAACAGATGAAGTCCATTTGGGGTGCTTAACACTCAGTTTCATTTCTTGCGTCGTTTTCTAACGCATGCTGCTTCTTTGCACGCTGCGTTGCGTCGGAAAAGTTCCACACCGACTCGAAGAGATTCCAAATGCATGCCGAACAAAGTTACTAGGCATACGAAGTCCATTCGCGGTGTTTCGCATGCTGTTTTTTTCCGTTGAATGGGATTTAAATGCAAGCATCTTACGTAACCCATTGGGACCCGCCAGGAGGAATGTTCCACAACGACTCGGACGGTTTTGAAATGCATGCCAAAGTGACTACGGCGAACAAGAATATCATTCGGTGTTTGTCACTCGATTTCCTTCCGTCACCCGCTTATGCGGCCGGTGCGGGCCGCAGCGTTCGCTGGGACCAGCCGTAGTGGAATGTGTCACACCTACTGGTCGGAACCGAACTAAAGCTGAAAAGCACAAGCGAACTTCCTAGGTTCATTCGGGTGTCCGCACTCAGTTTGTTTCGCGCATCGCTTTCGCTTGTATGCAGCGTCTGATGAGCGTGCGAACCCGTCTTGGTGGAATATTTCGCGCCGACTCGGACGGATTCGAAAAGCCTACCAGAATGAGTTACGACACATGCGAAGTCCACTGGGCGTGCTTGCCGCTCGTTTTCATTTCTGCATCGTTTTCGTGCGGACGCTCCCTACAGTACTCGTTCGTGCACGGCGTTAAGGAATGTTTCACAGACACTCAGACGGATTCGTAATGCATGCCGAATGTGCTACGGCTATGTACGGCCCATTCGGCATGTTTGGAAGAAAGTTTCGTTTCGTGCAACGCCCTGTTACGTATGTTGCTAACGGTACCATTTTGGGTCCCCTGTGGATGAATGTTTAACGCAGACTCGAGCGTACTCGAAATGCTTGCCGAAATGAGCTAGGGCACGTGTGAAGTCCATTCGGCGTGTTGGACACTCAGTTTCGTTTCGGGCGTCGTTTTTGTAAGCACATAAGCATGCAAGCACCCATTTGCGACCCATCGTGGAGGAATGTTTCACACTGACCCAGACAGATCAGAAATGAATTTTGGATGGGCTAAAATGCATATCAAGTCCATTCGTGCTGTTCGGCAGAGAGTTCATATTCGTGCATCGTCTTCATACGCATGCAGCTCAAAGTAACAGTTGGGACCCGTCGCGGTGGTGGGCATGACTCAGAGTCGGGTGGAATCGAAATGCATGCCGAAATGAGCTAGGGGGCATAGGAAGTCGATTTTGGTTGCTTGGCACCATTGTTCGATCCGTGCACCATTCCGGCACGCTCGAAGCTTACAGTACCATTTATCGTGCAGGTCTCGCAGCGATTCGGAGGGACCCAAATTCGATGCTAATAGGAGCTAGTAAACAGATGAAGTCCATTTGGGGTGCTTGACACTCAGTTTCATTTCTTGCGTCGTTTTCTAACGATGTCGCTTGTCAGACGCTGCGTTGCGTCGGAAAGTTCCACACCGACTAAGAGATTCCAAATGCATGCCGAACGAGTTACTAGGCATACGAAGTCCATTCGCGGCGGTGTTTCGCATGTTGTTTTCTTCCGTTGAACAGTTTAGACGCATAAGCATCTTACGAACCCGTTGGGACCCGCCGTGGAGGAATGTTCCACAACGACTCGGACGGTTTTGAAATGCGTACAAAGTGACTACGGCGAACAAGAAGATCATTCGGCGTGTTTGGCACTCGATTTCTTTCTGTCACCAGTTATGCGTCTTTGGCGCAATTGCGGTCGCGTTAGGACCAGCCGTAGTGGAATGTGTCACACCTACTGGTCGGAACCGGAACTAAAGCTGAAAAGCACAAGCGAACTTCCTAGGTTCATTCGGGGTGTTTGGCACTAAGTTTGTTTCGCGCATCGCTTTCGTTTGTACGCAGCGTACACTAGCGTGCGAACCCGTCCTGGTGGAATATTTCGCGCCGACTCGGACGGATTCGAAATGCCTGCCAGAATGAGTTACGACACATGAGAAGTCCACAGGGCGTGCTTACCACTCGTTTTCATTTCTGCATCGTTTTCGTGCGCGCCTACAAGATGCTCGGGAACAGCGTGAAGGAATGTTTCACGTACACTCAGGACGGATTCAGTAATGCATGCCGAATGTGCCACGGCTATGTACGGCCCATTCGGCATGTTTGGAAGAAAGTTTCGCTTAGGCAACGCCCTGTTACGTATGTTGCTAACGGTACCATTTTGGGTCCCCTGTGGATGAATGTTTAACGCAGACTCGAGCGTACTCGAAATGCTTGCCGAAATGAGCTAGGGCACGTGTGAAGTCCATTCGGCGTGTTGGACACTCGCCTGCTTTCGGCGTCGTTTTGTAAGCACATAAGAATGCAAGCACCCATTTGCGACCCATCGTGGAGGAATGTTTCACATCGACCAGACAGATCGTAAATGAATTTTGGATGGGCCAAAATGCATATCAAGTCCATTCGTCTGTTCGGCAGAGTTTCAATTCGTGCATCGCCTTCATACGCATGCAGCTCAAAGTAACAATTGGGACCCGTCGCGGTGGAGGGCATGACTCAGACTCGGGTGGAGTCGAAATGCATGCCGAAATGAGCTAGGGGGCATAGGAAGTCGATTCTGTTTCTTGGCACCATTGTTCGATCCGTGCACCATTCCTAAGACGCTCGAAGCTTACAAAGACCATTTATTGTGTGCAGGTCTCGCATAGCGATTCGGAGGGACCCAAACTCGATGCTAATAGGAGCTAGTAAACAGATGAAGTCCATTTGGGGTGCTTGACACTCGGTTTCATTTCTTGCGTCATTTTCTAACGCATGTCGCTTGTCAGACGCAGCGTTGCGTCGGAAAAGTTCCACACCGACTCGAAGAGATTCCAAATGCATGCCGAATCAGAGTTACTAGGCATACGAAGTCCATTCGCGGTGTTTCGCATGCTGTTTTCTTCCAGAGAACGATTTAAATGCATAAGCATCTTACGAGAACCCGTTGGGACCCGCCGTGGAGGAATGTTCCACAACGACTCGGGACGGTTTTGAAATGCGTGCCAAAGTGACTACGGCGAACAAGAATATCATTCGGTGTTTGGCACTCGCTTCCTTCCGTCACCCGCTTATGCGTCTTTGGTGTAGCCGCGATTGCCGTTAGGACCGGCCCGTAGTGGAATGTGCCACACCGTTGGGTCGGAACCGGAAATAAAGTCGAAAAGCACAAGCGTACTTCCTAGGTTCATTCGGGTGTTTGGCACTCGGTTTGTTTCGCGCATCGCTTTTGTTTGTCTAGCGTCTGATAAGCGTCGCGAACCCGTCTTGGTGGAATATTTCGCGCCGACTGACGGATTCGGAAAAGCCTGCCGTAATGAGTTACGACACATGCGAAGTCCATCGGGCGTGCTTGCCGCTCGCTTTCAATTCTCCATCGTTTTTCGATGCGGGCGCTCCTATAGTACTCGTTCGTGCACGACGTTAAGGAATGTTTCACGACACTCGAGACGGATTCAGAATGCATGCCGAATGTGCTACGGCTATGTACGCCCATTCGGCATGTTTGGAAGAAAGTTTCGTTTCGCGGCATACGCCTGTTACGTATGTTGCTAACGGTACCATTTTGGGTCCCTCGTGGATGAATGTTTAACGCAGACTCGAGCGTGCATCGAAATGCTTGCCGAAATGAGCTAGGGCACGCGTGTGAAGTCCATTCGGCGTGTTGGACACTCGGTTCGTTTCGGCGTCGTTTTTGTAAGCACATAAGCATGCAAGCACCCATTTGCGACCCATCGTGGAGGAATGTTTCACTGCCCCTGCATGCATCGAAATGAATTTTGGATGGGCTAAAATGCATATCAAGTCCATTCGTGCTGTTCGGTAGAGAGTTCCTATTCGTGCATCGTCTTCATACGCATGCAGCTCAAAGTAATAGTTGGGACCCGTCGCGGTGGAGGGCATGTGTAATATCCCGAGTATTTCTATACTTGAGTCGCTGTACAATTGTACTCAAACACTGTTCAGTAATACACTGTCCTTGTGTACTTCTGCAATTTGAGCTGTGTATACTTAAATGGGATCAAGAATAACCCTCCAACTTAATTAACTTCGCCCAAAATCAAATTCCCATTTAAATCGCCGACAAGTGATTTCGGTGATTGAATCGAGTTTTCGAGCTCTTGCCATGATGTCTTAGCCTTTGATCCAAATACTCACTCCTCTGTCCTTTTGAAATACAAATTACCTAGTTTACCGGGGAACTTAAAAATCTTCAAAAGGAGTTAGGGATCTATTTAATCGGAGCTCGTGAACTTTGGTCGTGGTCATCGTTAGGTCAGTTTAACTCTGCTGTTGACCTAGTTTTTAGCCATCTTTAAAATCGAGCATGCTCTCGCTAGGTTTTCGGTTTGTCGAAGTTCTAGCGAGGTAGGAGTCACGGCCCTAAGTTCAAGATTTCTGGGACATCCGGAGTATCCGGATCCACATCCGGAGAGTCCGGATCCAACTCGGAATGTCCGGATAAAAGTCCGGAGTATCCGGGTTATGCTGACAGAACACCCCAACCCGGAGAGTCCGGACCAAGTGCCGGAGTGTCCGGGTTGGCTATACCGAAGACCCCAACCCGGAGTCTCCGGGTTAGAGGCCGAAGAGTCCGGTATTTGCGGGGTTTTGTATAAAAGTCCCATTTCGTGGTCCCCATTCACCCCACCTCACTTGGTCCTTCTCCCACCTCTCCCGTGCGTCTCCACCATCTCCTAGCTCCACTCCGGCGAGCCCCACCGGCCAGCGACCTCCGTGGCTCCTCCCCGGCGTCCTCTAGCTCGTCCTCACGCCGGCATCCTCCTTCCTCCACCCAACATTGCTTCTCCTCCATCTTCCTTGGAGGTAGGTCTCTCTCTCGAGGGTTGATTCGTGAGATTCTTGGGTTCTAGGGTCATCAATGGTGGGAGTTAGAGCTTAGGTTTAGACTTGAAGTTTGGGAGTTGGATCTTAAGCTCTAGGGTTTTGGGTGTAGTGGTTCTAGGGATTGATTTGGGGCTTGGATTGAAGAATGTGGGTACTGGTGAGGTAGATCGGGTAGTGGTAATGCCGATCCAAGGGTTGATTAGGGTTGGTTAGTGGTTCTTTGGACTAGTGTCTTTTCTCGTGAAATAAGCTAGTTAGGAGCTTCTCCGGCTTAGCCGCGTGTAGGAAAGTCGTTGATCGGGGTCTCGTAGTGCCGTAGAGCTTGGTGGTACCTCGATCCCTCGTGTTAGTTAGGTGAGATGCGCCTGGGCCGGAGTGTCCGGACCCCAGTCCGGAGTGTCCGCCCCAGTCCGGAGTATCCGGTATGTGTGGCCGGAGTATCCGGGTTAGCCGGACTGTCCGGATGAAATACCCGGACTGTCCGGGTTCCCCTGGTCTGTTCGGTTGAGGGTTTTGCAAATTGCGGTGTTTTTGTTGTTTCTTTCGCATGGCATGCATTTTGTTGTGCATTTAAATCTTTCTTTTGCTAAGTTGTATTTCTTTACATGCGTTTTTGTTGCTTTGATCGATTAGAGGCTAGCGAGTCGGGCTTCGCCTCGATCGACCCGAACATCATCCCGGATATCACCGAAGTGCAACAACAAGGCAAGCACCTCCTTTGACCATCTTGAAACCTATATTTCACGATGTTTACTTTGATTTCTCAAACTATATGCATTGTTTATATTCAGTAAAGTGCTAGTTTGTGGGAATGGTAGATATACCCTGATTTGGTGGTTTTTCCTCAATTAAATTCCCAGAGTTCATTGATAGCCTTAGTAGGGTTGGACAATTAATAAAATGTCACTTGGGTATAAACGACTTAGTAAATGCATATGCTTAGACACTGCAATAGAGATGAGCAAAGTCAGTCATTTACCAAATGCTCAAAACTTATGATAATTGTAACTGGTTTTGGAAATGTTTTGGAAATGTGACTTGTAAAGGTAATTTGATAAAAATGTGCAGTGTCTAGTTGGTAATTAGACTTGGCGGGAGGTATAATATGTGCTAGTTAAACATGGTGGCGATTGGTTGGCGAGTTAAGTGGAGTTCCCGCTTGAGTCACTAGGCAAAAATATAAGGACCGAACTTGTGACGGTTTTGAATGAACACCGTGCAGCCAAGCGCTAATCTTTGGGATGGGGCAGCCTTTGTTTTAGTACCTGAAGTGTGAGGGGATAGCCATGCCTGTTGGTAGGCCAAAGTGTGGACCTTTCCCCGTGTTGAGCAGTCGAGCGCGGTGTGTGTGTCCTCACGACCCGCCGTATGCACCTTCGTGAGTGCGCTTGTACTTATGCAGCGAGGAATCGCTCCGATTCATGTTTGATTGATACAACGGTGTACGCCTTGCTATGGGATAATGCCGGCAAAAACTCGCCGTCGTCACGATGGATATTCCGTGGCCGCCTGAGTGGTGGTTGGCCTCTTATCGCCATAGTAGTGGGTTTATCGTCGCCGGTGCTGGGGTGTGGCTATAGCCTCAACGATGGGAAAGAATAGATCATTCTTGTATATCGGATACCTCGTGTATCGCGTGTACCCTGGATGACAGGGATGCAAGTCTGAGTTGTGTTTGGGTAAAGTGCGCAAACTCTGCAGAGTATCAAATAATTCTAATCGATTAGCCGTGCTCACGGTTATGAGCAAATCTTCTTTAATCATATCAAGTATAGAAATTTGGTTCGGTTTTGAAAATGAAAATCTATTTTGGAGTCTATCTAAAGTATGTGGATCGATATGGTACTTGATGGATTTATGAATGAGTGAATATGGTATTTGGAGGATTTATGAATATATGGATGTCAATTCGTATCTCAACTGCGATCATGGATGGTGGCAGTTGAGAGACTCAAATGTTACATATATTGTAAATATGTTTTATTCAAAATGCTGTCTTTCAAATTATGTATTACATTTCGATGAACTGTTTCAAATCCTGCTTTTCGCAATAGACTTAGTGTAGTAGCCATTTCAATCGTATCGGCCTGCATATTAATTATATTTGCATACTGATAGGCCTGGAGTGCCCGATCTTTCGGTGGAGTGATAACTATCGATTGGTGTTGGAGAAGACTCTCACGATCCGACTACGCACGAACAAGTCGATGGCGCCTTAGCAATCGCTGAACCTACTCCGCGTGGTTATTGATCTAGGTAGCCGAGATCAACCTGAACACGAAGTTCAAATCTTGTTGGTAATCGAAGAACAAACAAGAACAAGTAAAACAATCTGAAGTATGAGAGAAAGTGGAGACGAATTGAGATTCTATTAAAGTCTTCACAAGGTGGCTATCTAGCACAACTTGAAGAAGAAAGTTTGCACACGGCTAAACTTAATCAACAAAATCTGCGTTCTAAAGGAGGGACGGGCAGAGTATATAAAGGAGAGAAGGAGGCGCCCATATGGCAGCCAAGGGAGAGGGCGCCACATACGGCAAGCAAGAGGCGCACATGCAGCCCTAACACAGGAGGAAAATCCGCCCTCTTTTCCTTCTTAACAAAGCTTCCTAAAATACAAAAGGAAAGAAATAAAAGAGAATTTCATGGTGCCTTGATCTGATTTCGGTCCTTCAAAAGGAAAGGAAACTCTTTCCTCCTTTCCTTCTTGGTAGTATTTCGCATGTGCTTGTTTTCCTCTTTGACTTTGTCTTCGGAATCCTGCGCACATGATGACTGAGCTTGATCTTCTCCTTGGTTTCTAAGAACAATAAAATCATCACAAGAATTAACTAGCAATCCATTCTGTGAATTAGTTGTATACAAACTTAGAAACGAGTTGACCTGATAATTGAGTTGACCTGATAATTGAGTAATTGGTCCTTGCACAGATGGCTCATTTGTGTTCATGGAAGAGATGTCCTCATCATGCTCCCCTTCTTGCATTTGAGTCGTCCTCGACTCAAGCTCATCGTCTTCTCCCAAGTATGGTTTCAAATCGGCAATGTTGAATGTGGGACTAACCCCAAAATCTGCAGGCAATTCAAGCTTATATGCATTATCATTTATCTTTGCCAATACTTTGAAAGGACCATCAGCTCGCGGCATCAACTTAGATTTTCTTAATTCAGGGAATCGATCTTTACGCAAATGCAACCAAACTAAATCCCCAGGTTCAAAAGTTACATGCTTCCTTCCCTTACTACCAGCAAGTTTATATTTAGCATTCATGCGTTCTATGTTTTCTTTAGTTGTCTCATGCATTTTCATAATTAAATCAGCACGTTGTTTAGCATCAAAATTCAATTTTTCGGAACATGGAAGAGGTAATAAATCAATAGGAGCACGAGGACAAAACCATATACAATCTCAAAAGGGCACAACTTAGTAGTAGAATGCAATGAACGATTATAAGCAAATTCAATATGAGGTAAGCATTCTTCCCACAACTTTATGTTCTTTTTCAAAATAGCCCTAAGCATGGTAGATAAAGATCGATTGACAACTTCAGTTTGTCCATCAGTTTGGGGATGACAAGTAGTAGAAAATAACAGCTTAGTCCCTAATTTAGCCCACAATGTTCGCCAAAAATGACTCAGAATTTAGTATCGCGATCTGAAACTATGGTGTTAGGCATACCATGTAAGCGCACAATTTCACAAAAGAATAAATCAGCAACTTTGGTAGCATCATCACTTTTATGACAGGGTCTGAAGTGTGCCATCTTAGAAAATCTATCCACAACAACAAAGATGCTCTCCCTTCTTTGTTCTAGGAAGACCTAAAACAAAGTCCATCGAAATATCCTCCCAAGGCATGGTAGGGACAGGAAGAGGCATGTATAAACCATGTGGATTAAGACGTGACTTAGCTTTTGGCATGTAGTGCAGCGAGCGACAAAGCGTTCCACATCCCTTCTCATCTTTGGCCAAAAGAAATGGCTAGCAAGTATGTCCTCCGTCTTCTTCACACCAAAGTGTCCCATGAGGCCACCTCCATGCGCCTCTGCGGTAACAACAAGCGAACGGAACTAGCTGGAATGCATAGCTTGTTAGCTCTAAACACGAAACCATTCTGGAGGACAAACTTATTCCACGCTTTTCCCTCTTTACAATTGAGCAACACATCCTGAAAAGCAATATCATGTTCATATTGATCCTTAATTGTCTCTAACCCGAAGATTTTGAAATCAAGTTGTGTAAGCATGGTATATCGTCTAGACAAAGCGTCAGCAATAACATTGTCCTTGCCCTTCTTGTATTTGATAACATAAGGAAAGGACTCAATGAATTCAACCCATTTTGCATGTCTACGATTTAATGTTGCTTGACTTCGAATATGCTTTAACGATTCGTGATCAGAATGTATGACGAATTCTTTGGGCCACAAATAATGCTGCCATGTTTCTAAAGTTCGAACTAAAGCATATAATTCCTTATCATAAGTAGAATAGTTCAAACTAGGCCCACTCAACTTCTCACTGAAATATGCAACTGGTTTTCTATCTTGCAACAACACACCACCCAACCCAATTCCACTAGCATCACATTCTAGTTCAAAAGTCTTAGAAAAATCAGGGAGTTGAAGAAGTGGTGCATGTGTCAACTTATCTTTTAATGTGTAGAAAGCGTTGTCTTGTGCATCTCCCCAAACAAAAGGTACGCCCTTCTTCGTAAGCTCATTCAATGGTGCGGCAATGGTGCTGAAATCCTTTACGAAACGACGATAGAATCCAGCAAGTCCTAGAAAACTTCGCACTTGTGTGACCGTGGTAGGATTCGGCCAACTCTGTATTGCCACAACCTTGGCTTGATCAACTTCAATGCCCTGGGGAGTAACAACATAACCAAGAAAAGAGACTCGATCCGTGCAAAAGGTGCACTTCTCAAGGTTACCAAATAAACGTGCATTTCGTAAAGCATCAAAAACAGCACGTAAATGGTTAAGGTGTTCCTCCAAAGATATGCTGTAGATCAAAATATCATCAAAATAAACCACCACAAATTTGCCAATGAAAGCTCGCAAAACTTCGTTCATCAATCTCATGAAAGTGCTAGGTGCATTAGTTAACCCAAAAGGCATTACTAACCACTCATATAGACCGAACTTAGTTTTAAAAGCCGTTTTCCATTCATCTCCTAGCTTCATGCGAATCTGGTGGTACCCACTACGCAAATCAACTTTAGAGAAAACCGTAGAACCACTTAACTCATCAAGCATATCATCTAATCGAGGAATAGGATGACGATACCTAATGGTGATATTATTGATTGCTCGGCTTGATCAACACACATGCGCCATGATCCATCTTTCTTTGGAACTAAAATGACCGAACAGCACAAGGGCTAAGAGACTCACGTACATACCCTTTGTCAAGCGAGGTCTTGAACTTGGCGGTGTATTTCCTTAGTCTCTTCCGGATTTGTTCGGTATGGCGCCGCGATTGGGCAACGATGCTCGGGGATGAGGTCAATTTGGTGCTCAATTCCTCGAATCGGTGGCAGCCCGGTGGTACCTCTTTGGGAAACACGTCAATGTACTCCTGCAAAGGTTAGTGACAAAGGAGGCAAAAGAGAAGGCAGATCTTCAAATGAAAATAAGGCCTCTTTGCAAATGAGAGCATAACAAACAGTATCACTAACATGTAACTCGTGCAAATCAGATTTGGTAGCAAGAAAGCATGCACCCTTCGCTTGAATCTCAGTCTTTTTGTCGTGCACGAGGTAGATTGTTTTTTAAGGTGCGGTTTGAGGTCCTGTGCTACAAGTTGATTTTCGCTTTTGTGTGGTCCAGATTTTTCTCTCTATTAGCCCTATCAATCTCATCTTTGAAAATAGCATCGAGACATTGGATGTAACACAATTTTCTTGTCTTTATGCACAAAGGAATATTGATTTGTTCTACCATGATGTAAACAATTTTTATCATATTGCCATGGTCTACCTAACAACATGGAACAAGCTTGCATAGGTACGACATCGCAATCAACATAATCATGATAAGAACCTAAAACAAAATGAACTCTTACCAGACGGGTGACCTTGATCTTGCCGCTGTTGGTGAACCATTGGATGTGGTAGGGTTGAGGATGCGGTCTAGTGTCGAGTGCGAGTTTTTCTACCATGTCCTGGTCGGCGAGATTATTGCAACTCCCACCATCAATGATGATTCGAATTGGCGCGTTCCTTGACGACGCCTTTAATATGAAACAAGTTGTGGCGCTGATTCTGTTCGCCAGCGGCAATCTGGGCACTAAGTACTCGTTGTGAAACGATACTCGAGGAATTGGTCGGCGTCACCCGCGCTGATGTGCTCTTCTTGAAGTTCGAATTGGTATCATCCTCTGCATTGTCGGCGAGCAAAGCATATGTATCTTCATCAAGATCGCTTCTGCTGAATCGTACTCACCGTCTTCGCGAACTATGAGCACACGTGTGTTTGGACAATCCTTCATGACATGACCAAAGCCCTTACAGCGATGGCACTGAATATCTTTGGTTCGCCCTGTTGAAGCAAGCGATGACGATGAACTCTTTGTAGGTGTTTGAGTGGTTCGTGGTCGTCGGAAGGGATGTGCGTGGTGCGAATTGGGTGTCGTCTTGTCGTTGGAGGGACTTGGTGTAATGGTACGACCTGTCGGGCAGCATGGGTGTGTGGCGTCCATGAGGTAGTACGACCTGCGAGAAAAATTAGTTTTGGCCCTCGCTTGTCGTCCCTGCACTTCACGTTCAGCTTTGCAAGCAAGATGGAATAAACGAGTCATCGAATTGTAATCCTTATAATCTAGAATGTCTTGGATTTCACGATTTAAACCACCTAAGAAACGAGCCATAGATGCGTCCTCATTTTCAATTAAACCACAACGCAACATGCCAATTTGTAATTCTTGATAATATTCTTGTCTTGAACTTTTACCTTGGCGTAGCGTTGTAATTTATTAAGTAAATCTCTAGCATAATAGGAGGGAACAAATCTATGTCGCATGACCAACTTTAGGAGCTTCCCAAGTGGTGGGTATGTTATTTGGATGAACACGGCAATGCTCTCTCCACCAAGCAGAAGCAAAATCCGTAAACTCACTAGTAGCAGCCCTAACTCGCTTATCCTCGGAAATTCATGGCATGCATACTTTTGATCAAGTAATAATTCCCAACTAAGGTAAGCATCTGGATCATATTTACCGTCAAATGTAGGTATAGTGACTTTCACCTTTGAAAACATGTCATCACGATCCACGTACCTCACGTCGTATGGGATCACGGCGCATACCTTGTTGATTGAATCGTAGTCGGCGATGGTCACGGTCGTGGTCGAAGAAGTCATCCTCTCGACTCGTGGTGTGGTGTGTATCGTTGTCACCATCTTGATCGTCCATCTCAACGCCCGGCTAAGGGAGCCCTAGATGTGCTAGCGAGGTGTATTGAAGCGATCGGCGTGGCGGGGCCATGCTGCATGGGTGGAACAGTCCTGAGCACCCGTAACGCGCCGTGTTGCTGCGAGGTGGATGACCGGGAACACCAGGGCAGCAGCTGCAAGCACATCAAGTCTAGACAAAATATTAGCTAAAGCGATGTTAGTAACTCCTTACTTGCGCGGTCTCAATGGATCGGGCCGATCTTCTTGGAGTGACATGCGCTCATTAGTGAGTCGTACATCCTCACTAAGTCCCTCGGTAGTGGTCTTTGTTATCCGCGCCAAAGTGTGCAACGATGCCCTTCGTGCGAGGAGATTGATCTGAGAGAACTTTCGTCACGACATGGTTAGTATAAGAACAGCAAAATACCGGCAAGTATGAGGTTCCTATCGACTAGGAGGTGGCTATGAATTACTCAATACTCACTGTTTTACCAAAAGCTCTTGTAAGTTCTTACCAAACCAACAGAGATGACGTGCTACCTAGAGTGTGAAACCCGAAGAGGTGAAGTTGAGCGATTGCCGGTGTCACAACGCTGTTCGTGGTAGTAATATGTGTAGCTTGGAAGGTTTAAAATATGTAGCACGGATTAGCTTTTCCCATAGAGCGAAGTAAGCTGAAAAGTCGTTTCAAAATCGATCTGATCTTTGGTCCTAGGCTAGATCGTACTAGAGACACGAGCCTAAACACCAACGATGCCACCGAACAAAAACAAGTGGCCATGAGAGGAACAAAGAGGTCTGAGCAATGAGATGAAAAACAGCCACGAAAAATTTATGTAAGATGGGGATTGTCTTAAAAGAGTAGAAACCACCTAAAAATAGGTTTGGGACAATAAAATTTCCGGAGCGGTTCCGGACTCTTTTTTTTTTTTTTTTTTTTTTTTTTGGGTCCGAACCGACCTCTTCTCTGCATGGAACCGAAACCAATTAGCTGGATGACTCTTTGATCTGTTTAAACCGACTCAATCTCTAGTGCTACAAAGGAAACCGAAAGGACAAGGAGACTCTAGCGCTGAACAGAAACCGAAGCGCTAAAAGGAAGTTTATGCGTATTGTAGATTGCTTCTTCTCTTTCTTTTACGGTTCAGCCGAGCTATGGAAAGTGGATTTTATATGGAGGTATGTGGAACACAACTTGGAAAAGAAAACCGATCTAGCACGGAGAGCACGTGTGCGCCTTGCGGTTTTGTTTTCTTTTGGACGGCAGATATAGATCTAGGAAAACACGACTCTGCGAAAAAGTGACTAGAACTTCGAAACTCTAAAGATCAAAACGCTAAGACCAGCAAGCACATAATTATGTAACCAAGCGATTCAGCAAACCAAGAACAAGTAGTTAAAGCGGGGCACAAATTGTCTTGGTTAAAGAAAAATCCTACAATAGCAAAACTATGGTGGCTGTTTTCGACTTTAGGTAGTAAACAAAAAGCTAAAGAACTCTCACCGAGCAACCTGGAGAATCGATACCACTTGATAGGCCTGGAGTGCCCGATCTTTCGGTGGAGTGATAACTATCGATTGGTGTTGGAGAAGACTGTCACGATCCGACTACGCACGAACAAGTCGATGGCGCCTTAGCAATCGCTGAACCTACTCCGCGTGGTTATTGATCTAGGTAGCCGAGATCAACCTGAACACGAAGTTCAAATCTTGTTGGTAATCGAAGAACAAACAAGAACAAGTAAAACAATCAAGTATGAGAGAAAGTGGAGACGAATTGAGATTCTATTAAAGTCTTCACAAGGTGGCTATCTAGCACAACTTGAAGAAGAAAGTTTGCACTGCGGCTAAACTTAATCAACAAAATCTGCGTTCTAAAGGAGGGACGGGCGAGGAGTATATAAAGGAGAGAAGGAGGCGCCCATATGGCAGCCAAGGGAGAGGCGCCACATACGGCAAGCAAGAGGCGCACATGCAGCCCTAACACAGGAGGAAAATCCGCCCTCTTTTCCTTCTTAACAAAGCTTCCTAAAATACAAAAGGAAAGAAATAAAAGAGAATTTCATGGCGCCTTGATCTGATTTCGGTCCTTCAAAAGGAAAGGAAACTCTTTCCTCCTTTCCTTCTTGGTAGTATTTCGCATGTGCTTGTTTTCCTCTTTGACTTTATCTTGAATCCTAGCACATGATGACCGAGCTTGATCTTCTCCTTGGTTTCTAAGAACAATAAAATCATCACAAGAATTAACTAGCAATCCATTCTGTGAATTAGTTGTATACAAACTTAGAAACGAGTTGACCTGATAATTGAGCTGACGTGCTTTGGCACGAGTAATTGGTCCTTGCACAGATGGCTCATTTGTGTTCATGGAAGAGATGTCCTCATCACATACACTAAAGTCTTGCGAGTACATACGTGTACTCACCGTTGCTGCTAACCCCTTTTTCCTCAGAGGAAGGTATTGATGATGTCCCGGATGATGGCGAGCCCCAATTCTGCGAGTGTTGCGGCTTCGTAGGTCTTCCCTCCGGTCGATGCTTTGTGGGGTGGTCGGGCCAGCTTATTTGGTTGTCTTTCTTTTGTTTCATTGTCGCTGTACTTCTTTTGGATTACGTAATACACTTGTACAAGATTTATACCTAGTTATGTAAATTAAATTAGTTTATCTTTCCGTGCATTGATACTCGGGTTGTGGGTACGTGATACTGGGCTACTGATCCAGGGATCCATGCTCGGATGCGTCTGAGCACCGGGTCCGGCTAAGTGTTCGATCCCGTCGATCGAATTTTTAGATTCGGATTTTCGATGTCGAGGCTTCCTGTTGCTATACGGTGCTATACGCTCTGATGACGGCGTCTGATGCAGTATAGGAAGAGGGGTGCTCACAGCGTTGGTATCGAGCCAATGACTGCAGGAAGACTTAGTTAGCCTGGTCGTTAGACTTAGGAACAATTTTCCTCTCAAAATTTATTTTGAAGTTACAAATCTTAATTGGAAAATGTAGAATGCTATTCTTGTCCATTCTATAGCTTTTCTCTTATCTACTTTTCAAAATGAATCTGATCTTAATCCAAATTTCAAAATTTGTTTCTTTCTTCTATCTTGTTCAAAAGAATTAGAAGGAACACGGGTTTAGCTCAGAATGGGTTAAGGTTAGATGTCTGTGATTGTAATTAGGGATTATTTTGTCGTTTCCCTTAGTTGGTTTTTGAATTGGTTCTTATGCTTCTTTGAATGAATGCTTTTAGTATGTTTGTGTTGGGTACGTTGTCTGTTCATTCCGTGCCCACTTTGGTTCTATTTGACTCTGGAGCGTCGCATTCCTTTATCTCTTCACAGTTTGTTGTTCAGCATAAGGTCTGTTCTTTGTACCTCGAGAAGTACTTGTTGATCCGTTCGCCTGGATCTGTTTTGACTGCCGAGCTCGTGAGTCCAGGGGTTAGAATTGAGATCAACGGGGTAGATTTTCGGGGTGATCTTATCAACATTGAGACATCTGTGATTCTGGGTATGGACTGGTTGTCCAAGCATCAGGGGCATATTGATTGTGCCAGGAGATCCATTTCATTAGTCAACCCTGATGGCATTGCTGTCACCTTTTCTTTCGCTCCAGAAAGCGGCGGCCTTTGCTCGGTGCTCTTCTGTTCGGGACCATCAGTGCAGGTGATATGTGAGTACCCGATGTGTTCCACGATGAGTTGCCAGGTTTGCCACCGATCGTGATTTGGAGTTCATCATCGATCTCTTACCTGGCACTTCTCCAATTTCTAAGCGTCCAGACAGATGCCTGGCGATGGCCGATTGAGTTGAAGACTCGGCTCAAGGAGCGATTAGAGAAGGGGTTCATTCGTCGCTTCTTCTCCTGGGGCAGTCGATTCTGTTTGTGAAGAAGAAAGACGGCACTCTTCGCATGTGCGTTGATTACCGGTCTTTGAATGAGGTCCTTTATCAAGAACAAGTATCCTCTCCCTCGGATCGACGATTTGTTTGACCAATTAGGCGGAGCTCGAGTCTTCTCCAAAATAGACTTGAGATCCGGCTATTTTCAGCTCAAGATCCGTCCGGAGGATATCGTGAAGACCGCATTCACTACTCGCTACGGTCTGTACGAGTACACAGTTGTTTCATTTGGCCTCACCAATGCACCGGCCACCTTCATGAATCTGATGAACAAAGTCTTCATGGAGTTCCTTGATAGATTTGTGGTTGTGTTCATTGATGACATCCTCATATACTCTAAAGATGATGATGAGCACGCACTTCACTTGCATATGGTGCTTAGCAAGCTTCGCGAGCATCAGTTGTATGCCAAGTTCAGTAAGTGCGAGTTAGCTCAAGCAAGTGGAGTTTCGGGGCATGTCCTGTCGAAGGTGGGGTAGCGATTGATCCATGCAAGGTACAGGATGTACTCAGTTGGGAGCAGCCCCGCAATGTCCCGGAGATTCGGAGTTTTCTTGGTCTTGCCGGATACTATCGCCGGTTTATCGAGAATTTCTCCAAAATTGCTAAACCATTGTCAGCGCTACTCAAGAAGGAGAAGAAATATGAGTGGTCACCTGGTTGTGAGTCCAGTTTTCAGGAGCTGAAGAATAGACTCACCATCGCACTGATGTTGGTCCTTCTGACATTCACAAGAACTTCGATGTCTATTGTGATGCATCCCGCCTTGGACTTGGTTGTGTGTTGATGCGAGGAGAGGGAAAAGTGGTTGCTTATGCTTCTCGACACCTAAAGCCTCATGAAGCCAATTACCCGACGCATGATTTGGAGCTTGCAATTGTTGTTCATGCTCTCAAGCCGTGTGGCGACATTATCTCATAGGAAGCAGATGTGAGATCTACACCGACCACAAAAGCTTAAAAGTACTTCTTTCGCAGCCGGATCTGAATTTGAGACAACGTCGATGGCTAGAGCTGATCAAAGACTACGATTTGGGTATTCATTACCATCCTGGCAAGGCGAATGTGGTTGCAGATGCCCTCGATGCAAGCTGCACACGTGAATGCCTTGGGTGTCATTGGCCGCCTCACCTGGTTGAAGAGTTTCGTAAGCTCAATCTAGAAGTGGTTGAGTATGGTTACATTTCGCTTTAGCCGTACAACCCACTCTAGAGTCTCAGATTCAGCGCAGCTCAACTCCAGGATGATCTTTGTGATTGAGATTAGACGCCGATTGATCAAGATGGCGCATCTCTAGGTTTCTCTGAGAGGTCCGATGGGCTGATCATGCATGGGCAGCAGATGTATGTCCCAGATGATATAGAGATCAAGGAGTTGATCCTGTCAGAAGCCCATGATACCCCTCTCTCTGTTCATCCTGGCAGCACCAAGATGTACCAAGACCTTCGCAAGCAATTCTGGTGGCCAGGTATGAAGAAGGAGATTGCGACTCATGTGGCGCATTGCGATGTGTGCCAGCGTGTCAAGGCTGAACATCAAAGGCCAGCCGGATTACTTCAGCCATTGCAGATCCCTGAGTGGAAGTGGGAAGAGATTGGGATGGATTTCATTACTGGCCTACCGAGGTCCTCCGCCGGTCACGACTCTATTTGGGTGATCATTGACCGTCTGACCAAGGTAGCTCATTTCGTCCCAGTTCATACCACCTATTCTGGAGCCAAGCTAGCGGAACTCTATTTGCATAATATTGTTCGGCTCCATGGAGTTCCAAAAGTCATAATCTCTGACCGTGGTTCGCAGTTCACCTCCAGATTTTGGGAGAGTTTGCAGTCCATTCTTGGCACTAAGCTATCCTTCAGTACTGCTTACCATCCCCAAACTGACGGACAGACGGAAAGGGCAAACCAAATCCTTGAAGACATGCTAAGGGCTTGTGTGCTGTGCTACAGCAAGTCGTGGGAGAAATGCTTGCCATTTGCTGAGTTCTCCTACAACAACTTGATCATCAAGTCGGTCTTGAGATGTCGCTTTCGAGGCTCTTTATGGCAAGAAGTGCGGAACGCCACTGTTTTGGTCCGAGGTTGGTGAGAGGCAATTCTTCGGGCCAGCCATGATTGAAGAGGCTGAAAGGCAAGTCAGCTTGATTCGGGACCGGCTGAGAGAAGCTCAGTCTCGTCAGAAGAGCTATGCTGATCGTCGACGCCGCGAATTGAGCTTTGAGGTGGGTGACTTTGTCTACCTCAAGGTCTCACCACTCCGCGGTACTCGCAGATTCCAAGTCCGCGGGAAGCTAGCCCCGCGATACATCGGTCCGTTCCGGATTCTTGAGAAGGTTGGTGTTGTGGCTTATCGGCTTGAGCTACCGCCACATCTTTCGGACGTTCACGATGTGTTCCACGTGTCCCAATTGAAGAAGAGTCTTCGGGTTCCATCAGAAGTTACCCAATTGGACCATCTTGATTTGCAGCCTGATCTTTCGTATCGAGAGTATCCAGTCCGTATTCTCGAGACAGCTGAGCGTCACACTCGCAGTCAGGTTATCAAGATGCTCAAGGTCCAGTGGAGCAACCATTCAGAAGATGAAGCCACGTGGGAGCGTGAAGACCATATTCAGGCAGAATACCCCGACTTTCTTCGAGAGGATTAGCAATCTCGAGGACGAGATTTTTGTAAGGGGGGTAGACTGTAATATCCCGAGTATTTCTATACTTGAGTCGCTGTACAATTGTACTCAAACACTGTTCAATAATACACTGTCCTTGTGTACTTCTGCAATTTGAGCTGTGTATACTTAAATGGGATCAAGAATAACCCTCCAACTTAATTAACTTCGCCCAAAATCAAATTCCCATTTAAATCGCCGACAAGTGATTTCGGTGATTGAATCGAGTTTTCGAGCTCTTGCCATGATGTCTTAGCCTTTGATCCAAATACTCACTCCTCTGTCCTTTTGAAATACAAATTACCTAGTTTACCGGGGAACTTAAAAATCTTCAAAAGGAGTTAGGGATCTATTTAATCGGAGCTCGTGAACTTTGGTCGTGGTCATCGTTAGGTCAGTTTAACTCTGCTGTTGACCTAGTTTTTAGCCATCTTCAAAATCGAGCATGCTCTCGCTAGGTTTTCGGTTTGTCGAAGTTCTAGCGAGGTAGGAGTCACGGCCCTAAGTTCAAGATTTCTGGGACATCCGGAGTATCCGGATCCACATCCGGAGAGTCCGGATCCAACTCGGAATGTCCGGATAAAAGTCCGGAGTATCCGGTTATCTTGTGAACACCCCAACCCGAGAGTCCGACCAAGTGCCGGAGTGTCCGGGTTGGCTATACCGAAGACCCCAACCCGGAGTCTCCGGGTTAGAGGCCGGAGAGTCCGGTATTTGCGGGGTTTTGTATAAAAGTCCCATTTCGTGGTCCCCATTCACCCCACCTCACTTGGTCATTCTCCCACCTCTCCCGTGCGTCTCCACCATCTCCTAGCTCCACTCCGGCGAGCCCCACCGGCCGGCGACCTCCGTGGCTCCTCCCCGGCGTCCTCTAGCTCGTCCTCACGCCGGCATCCTCCTTCCTCCACCCGACATTGCTTCTCCTCCATCTTCCTTGGAGGTAGGTCTCTCTCGAGGGTTGATTCGTGAGATTCTTGGGTTCTAGGGTCATCAATGGTGGGAGTTAGAGCTTAGGTTTAGACTTGAAGTTTGGGAGTTGGATCTTAAGCTCTAGGGTTTTGGGTGTAGTGGTTCTAGGGATTGATTTGGGGCTTGGATTGAAGAATGTGGGTACTGGTGAGGTAGATCGGGTAGTGGTAATGCCGATCCAAGGGTTGATTAGGGTTGGTTAGTGGTTCTTTGGACTAGTGTCTTTTCTCGTGAAATAAGCTAGTTAGGAGCTTCTCCGGCTTAGCCGCGTGTAGGAAAGTCGTTGATCGGGGTCTCGTAGTGCCGTAGAGCTTGGTGGTACCTCGATCCCTCGTGTTAGTTAGGTGAGATGCGCCTGGGCCGGAGTGTCCGGACCCCAGTCCGGAGTGTCCGCCCCAGTTCGGAGTATCCGGTATGTGTGGCCGGAGTGTCCGGGTTAGCCGGACTGTCCGGATGAAATACCCGGACTGTCCGGGTTCCCCTGGTCTGTTCGGTTGAGGGTTTTGCAAATTGCGGTGTTTTTGTTGTTTCTTTCGCATGGCATGCATTTTGTTGTGCATTTAAATCTTTCTTTTGCTAAGTTGTATTTCTTTCTGTCGTTTTTGTTGCTTTGATCGATTAGAGGCTAGCGAGTCGGGCTTCGCCTCGATCGACCCGAACATCATCCCGGACATCACCGAAGTGCAACAACAAGGCAAGCACCTCCTTTGACCATCTTGAAACCTATATTTCACGATGTTTACTTTGATTTCTCAAACTATATGCATTGTTTATATTCAGTAAAGTGCTAGTTTGTGGGAATGGTAGATATACCCCGATTTGGTGGTTTTTCCTCAATTAAATTCCCAGAGTTCATTGATAGCCTTAGTAGGGTTGGACAATTAATAAAATGTCACTTGGGTATAAACGACTTAGTAAATGCATATGCTTAGACACTGCAATAGAGATGAGCAAAGTCAGTCATTTACCAAATGCTCAAAACTTATGATAATTGTAACTGGTTTTGGAAATGTTTTGGAAATGTGACTTGTAAAGGTAATTTGATAAAAATGTGCAAGTGTCTAGTTGGTAATTAGACTTGGCGGGAGGTATAATATGTGCTAGTTAAACATGGTGGCGATTGGTTGGCGAGTTAAGTGGAGTTCCCGCTTGAGTCACTAGGCAAAAATATAAGGACCGAACTTGTGACAGCTTTTGAATGAACACCGTGCAACCGCGCAATGCTGGGATGGGGCAGCCTGCTTTAGTACCTGAAGTGTGAGGGATAGCCATGCCTGTTGGTAGGCGAAGTGTGGACCTTTTCCCGTGTTGAGCGATGAGCGCGGTGTGTGTGTCCTCACGACCGCCGTATGCACCTTCGTGGAGTGCGCTTGTACTTATGCAGCGGGAATCGCTCGATTCATGTTTGATTGATACAACGGTGTACGCCTTGCTATGGGATAATGCCGCGCAAAACTCGCCGTCGTCACGATGGATATTCCGTGGTCGCCGAGTGGTGGTTGGCCTCTTATCGCCATAGTAGTGGGTTTATCGTCAGCCGTCTTTGAGGTGTGGCTATAGCCTCAACGATGGGAAAGAATAGATCATTCTTGTATATCGGATACCTCGTGTATCGCGTGTACCCTGGATGACAGGATGCAAGTCCGAGTTGTTTTTGGGTACAGTGCGCAAACTCTGCAGAGTATCAAATAATTCTAATCGATTATACGTTATCACTGTTATGAGCAAATCTTCTTTAATCATATCAAGTATTTAAATTTGGTTCGGTTTTGAAAATGAATATCTATTTTGGAGTCTATCTAAAGTATGTGGATCGATATGGTACTTGATGGATTTATGAATGAGTGAATATGGTATTTGGAGGATTTATGAATATATGGATGTCAATTCGTATCTCAACTGCGATCATGGATGGTGGCAGTTGAGAGACTCAAATGTTACATATATTGTAAATATGTTTTATTCAAAATGATGTCTTTCAAATTATGTATTACATTTCGATGAATCTGTTTCAAATCCTGCTGCAATAGACTTAGTGTAGTAGCCATTTCAATCGTATCACCGCATATTAATTATATTTGCATACACTAAAGTCTTGCGAGTACATACGTGTACTCACCGCTGTTGCTAACCCCTTTTTCCTCGTAGGAAGGTATTGATGATGTCCTCGATGATGGCGAGCCCCAATTCTGCGAGTGTTGCGGCCAGAGGTCTTCCCTCCACCAAGAGCCTGGGGTGGTGGGCCAGTACTACCGGGTTGTCTTTCTTTTGTTTCACTGTCGCTGTACTTCTTTTGGATTACGTAATACACTTGTACAAGATTTATACCTAGTTATGTAAATTAAATTAGTTTATCTTTTCGTGCATTGATACTCGGGTTGTGGGTACGTGATCTTGGGCTCTTGATCCAGGGATCCGATGATCGGATGCGTCTGAGCACCGGTCCGGCTAAGTGTTCGATCCCGTCGATCGAATTTTTTAGATTCGGATTTTCTGTCGAGGCTTCCTGTTGTTATACGGTGCTATACGCTACAATGAGACGGCACAAGATCTATATAGGAAGAGGGGTGCTCACAGCATGACTCGCACTGTGGAATCGAAATGCATGCCGAAATGAGCTAGGGGCATAGGAAGTCGATTTTGGTTGCTTGGCACCAAAGTGTTCGATCAGGCACCATTCCGCAGACGCCGAAGCTTACAGTACCATTTATCGCGGCAGGTCTCGCAATGATTCGGAGGGACCCAAATTCGATGCTAATAGGAGCTAGTAAACAGATGAAGTCCATTTGGGGTGCTTGACACTCGCCATTTCTTGCGTCGTTTTCCTAGCATCTTTCGCTTCTTTGTGCAGCGTTGCGTCGGAAAGTTCCACACCGACTGAAGAGATTCCAAATGCATGCCGAACAGAGTTACTAGGCATACGAAGTCCATTCGCTGGCGGTGTTTCGCATCTTTGTTTTCTTCCGTTGAATGCAGATTTACGCGCAAGCATCTTACAGAACCCGTTGGGACCCGCCGTGGAGGAATGTTCCACAACGACTCGGACGGTTTTGAAATGCGTGCCAAAGTGACTACGGCGAACAAGAAGATCATTCGACGTGTTTGGCACTCGCTTCCTTCTGTCACCGCTTATGCGTCTTTGGCGCAATGCGGTCAGCGTTAGGACCACCGTAGTGGAATGTGTCACACCTACTGGGTGAACCGAACTAAAGTCGGTGCCACAAGCGAACTTCCTAGGTTCATTCGGGTGTTTGGTACTCAGTTTGTTTCACAAGATCGCTTTCGCTTGTACGCAGCGTGATGGCGTCGCGAACCCGTCCTTGTGGAATATTTCGCCGACTCGGACGGATTCAAATGCCCGCGTAATGAGTTACGACACATGAGAAGTCCACTGGGCATGCTTGCCACTCGTTTTCATTTCTGCATCATTTTCGTGCGCGCTCCCTACCGTACTCGTTCGGGAACAGCGTGAAGGAATGTTTCACAGACACTCAGACGGATTCGTAATGCATGCCGAATGTGCCACGGCTATGTACGGCCCATTCGGCATGTTTGGAAGAAAGTTTCGTTTCGTGCAACGCCCTGTTACGTATGTTGCTAACGGTACCATTTTGGGTCCCCTGTGGATGAATGTTTAACGCAGACTCGGCGTGCATTCCGAAATGCATGCCGAAATGAGCTAGGGCACGTGTGAAGTCCATTCGGCGTGTTGGACACTCAGGTTCGTTTCGGGCGTCGTTTTTGTAAGCACATAAGAATGCAAGCACCCATTTGCGACCCATCGTGGAGGAATGTTTCACACCGACCGTGACAGATCGTAAATGAATTTTGGATGGGCCAAAATGCATATCAAGTTCATTCGTGCTGTTCGGCAGAGAGTTTCAATTCGTGCATCGTCTTCATACGCATGCAGCTCAAAGTGACAGTTGGGACCCGTCGCGCTAGAGGGCATGACTCAGACTCGGGTGGAGTCGAAATGCATGCCGAAATGAGCTAGGGGGCATAGGAAGTCGATTCTGTTTCTTGGCACCATTGTTCGATCCTTGCACCATTCCTAAGACGCTCTGCTTACAAGACCTTTTATTGTGCAGGTCTCGCGAACGATTCGGAGGGACTCAAAGTCGATGCTAATAGGAGCTAGTAAACAGATGAAGTCCATTTGGGGTGCTTGACACTCGCTCATTTCTTGCGCTCGCTTTCAAACGCATGTCGCTTGTCGCGACGCTGCTGGCGTCGGAAAGTTCCACACCGAATCGAAGAGATTCCAAATGCATGCCGAACCGAGTTACTTGGCATACGAAGTCCATTCGCGTGTTTCGCATGCTGTTTTCTTCCGCTGAACGCCAGACGCAAGCATCTTACAGAACCCATTGGGACCCGCCGTGGAGGAATGTTCCACAATGACTCGGACGGTTTAGAAATGCGTGCCAAAGTGACTACGGCGACCATGAAGATCATTCGGGTGTTTGGCACTCGCTTTCCTTCATCACCGATTTGCGTCTTATGTGCAGGTGCGATCTTGCGTTGGGACCACCGTAGTGGAATGTGTCACACCGGCAGGTCGGAACCTAACTAAAGCCGAAAAGCACAAGCGAACTTCCTAGGTTCATTCGTGGTGTTTGGTACTCGATTTGTTTCACAAGACGCTTCGCTTGTACGCTAGCCAGACGAGCGTCGCGAACCTGGCCCTGGTGGAATATTTCGCGCCGACTCGGACGGATTCGAAAAGCCTGCCAGAATGAGTTACGACACATGAGAAGTCCACTGAGCGTGCTTGCCGCTCGTTTTCATTTCTGCATCGTTTTCGTGCGCACGCTCCCTACAGTACTTGTTCGTGCACGGCGTTAAGGAATGTTTCACAGACACTCAGACGGATTCGTAATGCGTGCCGAATGTGCTACGGCTATGTACGGCCCATTCGGCTTGTTTGGAAGAAAGTTTCGTTTCGTCCAACGCCCTATTACGTATGTTGCTAACGGTACCATTTTGGGTCCCCTGTGGATGAATGTTTAACGCAGACTCGAGCGTACTCGAAATGCTTGCCGAAATGAGCTAGGGCACGTGTGAAGTCCATTCGGCGTGTTGGACACTCAGTTTCGTTTCGGGCGTCGTTTTTGTAAGCACATAAGCATGCAAGCACCCATTGCGACCCATCGTGGAGGAATGTTTCACACTGACCTGCATGACGGTCAGAAATGAATTTTGGATGGGCTAAAATGCATATCAAGTCCATTCGTGCTGTTCGGCAGAGAGTTCCTATTCGTGCATCGTCTTCATACGCATGCAGCTCAAAGTAACAGTTGGGACCCGTCGTGGTGGAGGGCATTGATGAGGACATCACTACCATGGATACGGCCATACTTACAAACCCAATGGAAACCAACAATGTCATACAAGGGCCAATTACTCGAGCTCGGGCACGACAATTCAATTACCAGGTGAATGCGTTCCTCGGGTTGCATACAGATAATTTTATGAATGGAATGCTATTTAATCCTCGTGATGATTTTATTGTCCTTAGGAACCAAGGAGAAGGACTCCCAAACGTCAAGCATGAAGCCAATTCTCCCGGTGCACAAGTTATACTCGGATTCGACCTCCGGGACAGCACCAACTTAAAATGATCATAACTTTTGATCCACAAGGGTGGTTGGGGTCTATGAGTACTGGTTTGAAAGGTTTCGACGTCCTCTTTCCAACGGATCCGACCCCATCCCCAAATTCCGTCCGAGTCGACAGGAATCTGCAAAACAATTGGCGTCACTTTTCCAAATCGAGAAGACTTGGGCTTTGGGCCTTGTAATAGAGTTGTAGTTGGTCTCCCTAACGCTTTGGACGTGATTTCCACGCCCTACCTCTCATAAATAGCCAGACATCGGCTCCTTAGGGTTTTGGGTTTTATTTGATTAGTTTAGCCAAGTGCAAAACTTGATCCTGCGAGTTGTCTTTGGGCCGACCACCTTGTCAAGATCGTCAATAAGACTCCACTTTGTTTCGCTTCGATTTTATCCGCAATTTCAGATTGCTTATCCTATTGTTCTTGCTTGTTCTTTGGTTGCTTGCAGGAATTGAACCTCAGTGTTCAGGTTGATCGTGCTCACGGCAAGATCAATAACCCGCTGGAGTTGGTTTAGCGATTGCTAAGGCGCATCGTCGCCGTGATTTGCAGTAGTCGGATCGTCAAAGTCGACTCTAACAAATCGATCGTGTGTTTCTCATCGAAAGATCGACACCCATAGTGCCATCACGGCGCCATCAAGTGGTATCGAGCAAGCCAGGTTGCTCGGTGAGAATTCTTTACCCTAGATTAGTAGATTGATATCTTTCCTATAGTCCGTAGAAACGCCATCGATTGGATCTCCCATACCAAAACAATTTGAGCCTCGTGATTTTCCTTTCCAAAGGCAATCGCGTTATTGAATTTTTGGTTGCATCGCCGTGTCGAGTTGCTGAATTCTAGTCTAGTTGGAGTCCAGGTCGTAAAGCGGTTTCGAAGTTGTATTCGGTTTCGAAGTTGTGTTCGGTTTGAAGTTGTGTTCCGCTTCGGTCCCGAATCGTTGAAAAAAAGAAAAGGTGTTCGACCGGTTTTCTTTTCTCCGATCGTCGCCGCCGACCGTCGCCCACTGTTAGCCGATCGTCGCTTCCCGGCCGTCGCCGCCCGACCGGCCGCTCTCCTGTTAGCCGATCGTCGCCGCTCGATCGTCGCCCGACCGGTCGCTTCTCCGATAGCCGATCGTCGCCGCCGACCGGTCGCCCGACGACCGTCGCCCTCCTCTGTTAGCCGATCGTCGCCGCTGACCGTCGCCCGACCGCCGCTCTCCTGTTAGCCGATCGTCGCCGCCCGACCGGTCGCCTCTCCTTAGCCGGCTGGTCGCCCACCTGGCCGTCCGATCGTCACACGACTAATCTTCCTTTGCATAGCACTTGAAAGAAAAAGCGAATCGGATCGTTAAAAAAAAAAAAAAAAAACAAAAAAAAAAGAGTCCGGAACAGATCCAAAATTTTTATGTGCTAAACTCTGCTTTCACAAGATTCCCGATCTTTTGAGATAGTTCCCTTCTTTCGCTAATTTTTTTCAAGGCTGTTCTTCATCTCATGTGGAACTCAGACTGCCGCCACACGCTTTTGAGTCACAGCCCTTGCTAGCCTCGAGTCAAGAACTAGTGACTAGACGTTGAACAATTCTTCAATTTTGCATTCACCGATTGGATTATTGCTAACCTTTGCTACTAAATTAAGCCTGTCCAAGCTCCACTTTCTACCCGCACAGCGTTCGATCCCTTGGCAATCGCTTCTACACAAACTTCGAGAACCTTGACAACGCTAACGGCCGACAACGCCGCCGCATTGTAAGAACTTGTAAGAACTTGGGTCATAGGCTTGAGCGCTTGAGAGACTTGCCACCTAGTAGTCGATAGGAACATTATACTTGTGGTTTTTGTTTCCTTGTCATCAACTAACCATGTCGTGACGAGTTCACTTCATCACTCTCCACGAACCAAGGGCATCATTGCTCACTTCCAAAAGATGACGAGGGAAACCACCGATGGTCTTAGCGAGGATGTACGGCTCACTAATGAGCGTATGTCAATGCAAGAAGACCGTCTCGAGATCCATCGAGGCCGCACAAGGGATTGCTAACACTACTCTTGCTACTATTTTGGCTAGACTTGATACTTTTGCAATTCACAGATTCGGTGCTTCCAATCCACCTCCCCGTCGCCCAAGCAACCATTCAGCCTCCACAGGGGAGGCCCTCAACAGATTTAGAAGAACAGAACGAAGAGCACGAATATGATGACACCATCGATGTGGAGGAGGTCAACCCCATCCATTACGATAATGATCGTAACCATCAACGGCCACGCTCAATCAAAGCAAGGTATGCGACGTGATCCTCCACGACCAAGGGAACGAGAACGAGATGATGTTTTCCCTAAGGTAAATTTCAATATGCCACCTTTGAAGGTAAATATGACCACGATGGTTACCTTAGTTGGGAATTACTTGTGGATCAAAAATTTGCGTGCCATGATTTCCCGAGAATAGAAGAGTTAGGGCTGCCACAAGTGAGTTCACTGATTTTGCTTCGCTTGGTGGAGAGAACATTGCCGTGCTCATCCAAATAATATACCCACCACTTGGGAAGCCTTGAAATTGCTAATGAGGCATAGATTTGTTCCTTCATACTATGCTAGAGATTTATTGAATAAATTGCAGCGCCTACACCAAGGTAAGAATTCGGTGGAAGAATATTACCAAGAATTGCAAATTGGCATGTTATGCTGTGGATTAATTGAGAATGAGGAAGCTTCTATGGCTCGTTTCTTAGGTGGTTTAACTCGAGAAATCCAGGATATTCTAGACTATAAGGATTATAATTCGATGACTCGGTTGTTCCATCTTGCTTGCAAAGCTGAACGTGAAGTGCAGGTCGCCAATCGAGGGCCAAGACTAACTTTTCTGCGCAGTCGAACTACTTCGTGGACACCGCGCACTCCCTGCTGCCCCTGCCGCCGCATTACCACGCCGACCTCTTCCATCAACGTAACGGGCGCCCACCACCGCAAATTCGGCACCACGACCAACGCCGACGAAAGTGCCACACAAGCTACTACAAATAGTTCGTCGTCATTGGCCGTGATCAACGGACGCACCAAAGATGTTCAAGGCCATCGCTGCAAGGGTTTCGGACACATGATGAAGGAGTGTCCGAACAAGCGTGTGTTAATAATCCGTGAAGACGGCGAGTATGACTCAAAGAAGTGATCTTGATGAAGAAACATATGCTTTGCTCAATGAACATGAAGACGGGCGATCCAAATGCCGAGCACGACGAGGTGCACGTGAGCGCCGTGATGCCGACCAATATTTGAGTATTATTGCACAACGTGTGCTTAGTGCTCAGATTGCTCGCGCCGATCCAAATCAACGCCACAACTAGTTTTACACAAAAGGCGACAACAAGGAGCGAACCCTTCGAAAAATCATTGATGGTGGAGTTGCAATAATCTAGCCAAAGATGGACATGGTGGAGAAGCGAGCACTCTCCACTAGACCACACCCTCAGCCCTACCACATTCAATGGTTCAACAACAGCTGCAAACTCAAGGTAACTCGCATGGTAAGAGTACATTTCGCTTTAGGTTCCTATCATGATTATGTTGATTGCGATGTCGTACCTATGCAAGCATGTTCTATGTTATTAGGTAGACCGTGGCAATATGATAAGGATTGTTTGCATCATGGTAGAACAAATCAATACTCTTTTGTGCATAAAGAAAAGAAAATTGTACTACACCCAATGTCGCCTGATGCCATTGTAAAGGATGAAATCGCTAGATCTAGCAAAGAGAAAAATCGAGAGAATTCTAAGAGTGAAAATCAGACGGTCGCCAAAGGATTTGAACAACATAAACAGAGAGAATCTAACCTTGATTGTGCTAAGCCAAATGAGATTAAATTGAAAGGTGCTTGTTTTCTTGCAACAAAATCTGATTTGAATGAGTTGGATGTTTGTCGGTATACATGCTATGCTTTGGTCTCGCAAAGAAACTTTGTTTTCACTAGAGGAGATGTCCCTCTCTTTGCCTCCTGTTGTCACTAACCTTTGCAGAATACACCGACATCTTTCCAAAGGACATCCCTCAGGGCTGCCGCCAATTAGAGGGATTGAGCATCAAATTGATCTAATTCCAGGGCATCCTTGCCCAACCGAGCACCTTACAGAACCAACCTGAAGAAACACAAGAGATACAACGCCAAGTTCACGAATTGCTTGATAAAGGGTACGTCACGTGAATCTCTTAGTCCTTGTGCTATACCATCATTTTAGTACCTAAGAAAGACTAACATGGCGCATGTGTGTGGATTGTAGAGCAATTAATAATATCACCATTAGATATCGCCATCCTATTCCTCGGTTAGACGATATGCTTGATGAACTAAGTGGCTCTACTATGTTCTCTAAAGTGGATTTGCGTAGTGGGTATCACCAGATTCGCATGAAGTTAGGAGATGAATGGAAAACAGCATTTAAAACTAAGTTCGGGTTATATGAGTGGTTAGTAATGCCTTTCGGGTTGACTAATGCTCCTAGTACTTTCATGAGATTGATGAACGAGGTTTTACGTGCTTTCATTGGAAAGTTTGTGGTAGTTTACTTTGATGATATCTTGATCTACAGCAAATCCTTAGAAGACCATCTTGGACATTTACGTGCTGTTTTTAATGCTTTACGCGATGCACGATTATTTGGTAACCTTGATAAGTGCACCTTTTGCACGGATCGAGTCTCTTTTCTTGGCTATGTTGTTACTCCACAGGGAATTGAAGTTGATCAAGCCAAGGTTGAAGCAATACAGAGTTGGCCGACTCCTAACACGGTCACACAAAGCGGAGTTTCCTAGGACTTGGCCGGATTCTATCGTCGCTTTGTGAAGGACTTCAGCACCATCGCCGCACCCATGAATGAGCTCACCAAGAAGGGTGTACCTTTTGCTTGGGGCAAGTCACGTGAAGATGCCTTCAACATTCTCGGAAGCTAAGTTAACCCATGCACCCTTACTCCAGCCTTCTAGACTTTTCTAAGACTTTTGAACTAGAATGTGATGCTAGTGGAATTGGTTTGGGTGGTGTTCTGCTACAAGAAGGAAAACTCTGTTGCTTATTTTAGTGAGAAATTGAGTGGGCCAAGTTTGAATTATTCTACTTATGATAAGGAGTTATATGCGCTGCTCGAACTTTAGAAACGTGGGCAACATTATTTATGGCCCAAGGAATTTGTTATACATTCGGATCATGAATCGTTAAAACATATTAGAAGTCAAGCTAAACTGAACCGTAGACATGTAAAGTGGGTTGAATTCATTGAGTCATTTCCTTATGTCATCAATCACAAACAGGGAAAGGATAATGTCATTGCTGATGCCTTGTCTAGGAGATATACCATGCTCTCACAACTTGACTTCAAAATTTTTGGTTTGGAAACGATTAAAGAGCAATATGTGTATGATGATGATTTTAAAAATGTGTTGCTCAATTGTAAAGAGGGAAAAACTTGGAACAAATTTGTCCTCAATAATGGGTTTGTGTTTAGAGCAAACAAACTATGTATTCCTGGCTTAGTTCTGTTCGCTTGTTATTGCTACAGAAGCGCATGGAGGAGGATTGATGGGACACTTTGGTGTGAGAAGGACGGAGGACATACTCGCTAGCCATTTCTTTTGGCCCAGGATGAGACGAGACGTGGAACGCTTCATCGCCGCTGTTCTACATGTCAAAAGCTAAGTCACGACTTCATCCCCATGGTTTATACATGCCTCTCACTGCTCCTAACGTGCCTTGGGAGGATATTTCTATGGACTTTGTTTTAGGACTCCCTAGAACAAAGAAGGGAGGGATAGTATCTTTGTCGTTGTGGATAGATTTTCTAAAATGGCACACTTCATACCTTGTCACAAAAGCGATGACGCTACCAACATTGCTGACTTATTCTTTCGTGAAATTGTTCGCTACATGGTGTACCTAACACAATAGTTTCAGATCGTGACACTAAATTCTTAAGCCACTTTTGGAGAACTTTGTGGGCTAAATTGGGGACTAAACTTTTATTTTCTACTACTTGTCATCCCCAAACTGATGGACAAACCGAGGTCGTTAATCGAACTTTATCTACTATGCTTAGGGCTGTTTTGAAAAAGAACATTAAATTGTGGGAAGAATGTTTGCCTCATATTGAGTTTGCTTATAATCGGTCTATGCATTCTACTACTAAGATGTGCCCTTTTGAGATTGTATATGGATTTGTACCTCATGCTCCAATTGATTTGTTACCTCTACCATATTCGGAGAAATTGAATCTTGATGCTAAACAACGTGCTGATTTGATTATGAAAATGCATGAGACAACTAAAGAAAACATAGAACGCATGAATGCTAAATATAAACTTGCTGGTAGTAAGGGAAGGAAACATGTAACTTTTGAACCAGGAGATTTAGTTTGGTTACATTTGCGAAAAGATCGATTCCCAGAATTAAGAAAATCTAAGTTGATGCCGCGAGCTGATGGTCCTTTCAAAGTATTGGCAAAGATTAATGATAATGCATACAAGCTTGAATTGCCTGCAGATTTTGGGGTTAGTCCCACATTCAACATTGCCGATTTGAAACCATACTTGGGAGAGGATGATGAACTTGAGTCGCGGACGACTCAAATGCAAGAAGGGGAGGATGATGAGGACATCACTACTGATGAGGACATCACTACCATGCATACGGCCATGCCTACAAACCCAATTGAAGCCAACAATATAACACAAGGGCCAATTACTCGAGCTCGCGCACGTCAATTCAATTACCAGGTGAATGCGTTCCTCGGGTTGCATACAAATAATTTAATGAATGGAATGCTATTTAATCCTTGTGATGATTTTATTGTCCTTAGGAACCAAGGAGAAGGACTCCCAAACGTCAAGCATGAAGCCAATTCTTCCGGTGCACAAGTTCAACTCGGATTCGGCCTCCGGGACAGCACCAACTTCAAACGACCATAACTTTCGATCCACAAGGGTGTTTGAGGTCTATAAGTACTAGTTTGAAAGGTTTCGACGTCCTCTTTCCAACGGATCCGGCCCCACCTCTAAATTCCTTACGAGTCAACGGGAATCTGCAAAACAAGTTCAACTCGGATTCGGCCTCCGGGACAGCACCAACTTCAAATGACCATAACTTTTGATCCACAAGGGTGTTTGAGGTCTATGAGTACTGGTTTGAAAGGTCTCGTCGTCCTCTTTCCAACGGATCCGGCCCCACCTCCAAATTCCTTACGAGTCAACGGGAATCTGCAAAACAAGTTCGGCCATCTTTCCAAATCCGAGTCAAACTAGGAATAGGAGTCCTACTCGGCCATGGGGGTGTTTTGGACGCCCCAAGCCTGGTTTTGGCCTCCTATTTCTCCTATAAATAGCTAGGGAGTCCCCCAAAATAACTTGGGTTTTGGTTATTTGATAGTTTAGCCTTTTGCTACTATTTTGAGTCTTTTAGACGTGCTCAACTACGCCTAACAAGCTCCTTGTATCGAACCCCAACTTTTCAAGACTTCATCTATATTTGCAATTTTAGATTGCTTTTGCCTTGTTCTTGCTTGTTCTTCGATTACTTGCAGGAATTGATCTTCGTGATCAGGTTGATCATGCCCACGGCAAGGTCAATAACCCTCTGGAGTTGGTTTAGCGATTGCTAAGGCGCATCGTCGTTGTACGTTGTAGTCGGATCGCCAAAGTTGCCTCCACCCAAATCGAAGGTTAGCACTCTCATCGAAAGATCGGGACACCCAGAGTTACATCAAGTGGTATCAGAGCTTCAGTTGATCGTTGAGAATATCGCTGCCTTAGGTTAGTTTTTGATTTCTGTCCTAAATTGAAAATTACTCCACAAAAATTCAACCTTTAGTTTTATTCTGTTATTTTAGTGAGTTTTGTTAGGTTTTGATCCATTAGAGTCCATGTTTTAGTTGCTGATCTTTCTTTTCCTTCGCGTAGCTTCAATCCTTCAATTCTGTCCAGTTTGGTGTTTCGAGCATAACTTTCACATACGAATTCGGATTTTTGTGTTCTTGCACTCTAATGAAAGCTGAGGATATAAGCTTCAATTCCTTCCATCACAATCAATCAAATTCGGTGATCTTCAAACATTAATCTACGCGACAAGTTTGCTGCCCTAGAAAAACATCAGTACACCTACCTTTGAGAACCAATTCATCCTTTGTGAACACTTCGATCCTATTTGAGACTAGCTTGTTGATATTGCTTAGGGCTGCTCTACTTGATACATTGCACAATCTTCAGTTATCATATCATCTTATCTTGTGACACCAAGTTAGGGATTCCAAAACTTTTTGTTCGTACTAGTGTTGGCCGAAAGTCACCAAAACAGAGAAAAGAGAAAGAGCCAAAAGGCCGAAAACAAAAAAAAAGGGAAAAGAAAAAGAAAAAGAAAATTGTGGCCGGTCGCACTATATTGAGCAAAACCCTAATTTGAGTTCGTTACTTTTAGGTTGTGCAATTTATTAATTAGTGAGCAATCTTGTGCCCTTCTTACATTCTCAAAGCAATAAGTTAGCGTCTCCCTACGACTTGTGCAATAGAGCTTTTGGTGCATCACTTATATTTTATAGCTCATTCCTTGATTGCATAAGTGCCATTATCTTTGCGTGTGTGTTGCCTTCAATTTCACTTATATCTATGAGATCGGCAACTAGGGCTTGTGAATTCTACTTTGGATCATTACTTATCATTACAATAACTAGAATTATCAGATTGCATAGGAAATAAATTTTGCCTATCCAAGCTCCACACCCAACCTCGTACATTTGTTCGGTCCCTTGGCAATCGCTTTATCCAAGCTTCGGAGAACTTTTGACCACGCCAACGACCGTCAACACCTGCTGCATGTAAGAACTTGTAAGAGCTTTGGTTATAGGCTTGATTGTTGAGAGAATTGCCACCACCTCCTTGTAGTTGATAGGAACATTATACTTGTTATCTTGTTTTCTTTTCTTCTACTAACCATGTTAGGTGATGAGGATTCGATGCATCACTCTCCACGCGCAAAGGGAATTGTTGCTAGAATGTTGATGCAAGAAGACCGCCTTCGGTCTATCGAGACCGCTCAGGGAGTTGCTAACACTAATCTTGCTACTATTTTGTCTAGACTTGATAAGCTTGCAGATACGCCCCTAACTTCAGTCCTCCACCTCATCTTCTAAGCAACAAAATGGCATACTACATGCTCGTGTACATGTTGATGATGATTCCCTAGATAAGGTTAAATTCGCCATTCCACCTTTTAATGGTCATTATGATCCTGATGCCTATATTAATTGGGAGATAGCAGAGACAAAAGAATTTGGCAAGTATGATTTGTCTGAAAATGAAAAGATTAGGATTGCTGCTAGTGTGCTAAATGAATATGCATTAACATGGTGGAAACATATTTGTAGAAAAGAGAGAAAACCTGAAAATTGGAAGGCCATGAAAAGACTTATGAGAATTGATTATGTTCCTGAATATCATTCTGAATTTTTGTATACTAGACTCCAATGCTTGAAACAAGGAAATAAGTGCGTTAAGGAATACTATGAACGATTGCAAAATCATTTGTTGCGTTGTGGTTTAGATGAAGGTGAAGAAGCAACAGAGCTTAGGTTCATACGTGGACTTAATCAAGAAATTCAAGATGCTCTTATTGATGAAACATATAGTTCTCTTTCAGAATTGGTTGTATGTGCTTATAGAGTTGAAAATATGCTTGCTGAATCCTTGAAAGAATCATTAGCTTCATTTGAGGCGCCCATTGTTGCACCTTCTTTTGTAGCTAATATTTTGCAGAAAAGTGAGCACCATCGAGAGAATGATGTAGAAGAGCATATGGAGAAAGAAACGATCAAGATTACCCCATGTATATGTGAAGAGATAATAGTTGAAGAAACACCTACAACAGGTGATGAGAACTTACAAGGTAATGTAAATGTATGGACTTTACACATGGAGAAGATAATTTTGAAGAGCAAAACCTATCCACAAATCATGCTATCGTAGAGCAACTAATAGTGGAACCAATTGCTGATTTTGCTTTGTTACAAGATGATTTGCTTGCTATTTCTTGTGATAAAGAAGAGTTGTGTGATAACACTTCACTTATATCCATGACACAACTAGCAAATGGACATGTCACTTTTGTTAACACACTAGACACTTATGCTGAAAACAAACATGTCATTCACATCACAAGCGAAAATGATGAGTTGAAATTGATGTCTTCTTTATATACATTAGGCTACATTGAATTTGATGTTCCGTGTGATCTGAATTATTTAGAGGAGAGCCTTTTTGTACATTCTGATTTGTCATGGTTATCACGAAATATCTTTTATGTTATTGGAAAAAATAGTGAGAAAGGAGAGTATAAAGCACATCGAGTTTACATTTGTTCAGATTTTAAACCTCCGTTTGCAATGCAACAATGTCATCAATTTAATAATTGCCATATCACTAATCATGTCAGACCAAGTACATTTGGTTCCATTCACAAGTCACATGATAGTTTTCAAGAAAGGGAGGATACGGTTGATAGAAATTCTCGATCCATTGATTTCATTGCAAATGTGCATATTGCTTTGTTTCCTGTCATTACTAACATTTCACAGGACAATATGATGGAGTCGAGGACGACTCCACTTCAAGAAAGGGAGGATGATGAGACCATGCTCATCATGGACAGAACTAACACTGCATACATATGGTCATCACCAAGTATTGCTACAGTTATATCAACTGCATGGTTTCATCGACCCCCACCTTGGCCAGGACCATTAAGTTGGCGACACTTCACGGCATCCTCTACTTCGTATACAACTACTACGATGGCTCCATCTACATGGCTTTATCGACCCCCACCTTGGCCATCCTTCTACATCTTCGTCGGTTCAAGGACCATTTACTCGAGCTCGAGCCCGTCAAATGAATTATCAGATCTAAAGACAAACTTGGGAGAAGATGATGAACTTGAGTCGAGGACGACTCAAATGCAAGAAGGGGAGGATGATGAGGACATCACTACCATGCATACGGCCATGCCTACAAACCCAATTGAAGCCAACAATATAACACAAGGGCCAATTACTCGAGCTCGCGCACGTCAATTCAATTACCAGGTGAATGCGTTCCTCGGGTTGCATACAAATAATTTAATGAATGGAATGCTATTTAATCCTTGTGATGATTTTATTGTCCTTAGGAACCAAGGAGAAGGACTCCCAAACGTCAAGCATGAAGCCAATTCTTCCGGTGCACAAGTTCAACTCGGATTCGGCCTCCGGGACAGCACCAACTTCAAACGACCATAACTTTCGATCCACAAGGGTGTTTGAGGTCTATAAGTACTAGTTTGAAAGGTTTCGACGTCCTCTTTCCAACGGATCCGGCCCCACCTCTAAATTCCTTACGAGTCAACGGGAATCTGCAAAACAAGTTCAACTCGGATTCGGCCTCCGGGACAGCACCAACTTCAAATGACCATAACTTTTGATCCACAAGGGTGTTTGAGGTCTATGAGTACTGGTTTGAAAGGTCTCGTCGTCCTCTTTCCAACGGATCCGGCCCCACCTCCAAATTCCTTACGAGTCAACGGGAATCTGCAAAACAAGTTCGGCCATCTTTCCAAATCCGAGTCAAACTAGGAATAGGAGTCCTACTCGGCCATGGGGGTGTTTTGGACGCCCCAAGCCTGGTTTTGGCCTCCTATTTCTCCTATAAATAGCTAGGGAGTCCCCCAAAATAACTTGGGTTTTGGTTATTTGATAGTTTAGCCTTTTGCTACTATTTTGAGTCTTTTAGACGTGCTCAACGGCCGCCTAACAAGCTCCTTGTATCGGAACCCCAACTTTTCAATACTTCATCTATATTTGCAATTTTAGATTGCTTTTGCCTTGTTCTTGCTTGTTCTTCGATTGCTTGCAGGAATTGATCTTCGTGATCAGGTTGATCGTGCCCACGGCAAGGTCAATAACCCTCTGGAGTTGGTTTAGCGATTGCTAAGGCGCATCGTCGTTGTACGTTGTAGTCGGATCGTCAAAGTCGTCTCCACCCAAATCGAAGGTTATCATTCTCATCGAAAGATCGGGACACCCAGTGTCACATCAACTACCATGGATACGGCCATACTTACAAACCCAATGGAAACCAACAATGTCATACAAGGGCCAATTACTCGAGCTCGGGCACGACAATTCAATTACCAGGTGAATGCGTTCCTCGGGTTGCATACAGATAATTTTATGAATGGAATGCTATTTAATCCTCGTGATGATTTTATTGTCCTTAGGAACCAAGGAGAAGGACTCCCAAACGTCAAGCATGAAGCCAATTCTCCCGGTGCACAAGTTATACTCGGATTCGACCTCCGGGACAGCACCAACTTAAAATGACCATAACTTTTGATCCACAAGGGTGGTTGGGGTCTATGAGTACTGGTTTGAAAGGTTTCGACGTCCTCTTTCCAACGGATCCGACCCCATCCCCAAATTCCGTCCGAGTCGACAGGAATCTGCAAAACAATTGGCGTCACTTTTCCAAATCGAGAAGACTTGGGCTTTGGGCCTTGTAATAGAGTTGTAGTTGGTCTCCTACTGCTTTGGACGTGATTTCCCACGCCCCTACCTCTCATAAATAGCCAGACATCGGCTCCTTAGGGTTTTGGGTTTTATTTGATTAGTTTAGCCAAGTGCAAAACTTGATCCTGCGAGTTGTCTTTGGGCCGACCACCTTGTCAAGATCGTCAATAAGACTCCACTTTGTTTCGCTTCAGCTTTATCCGCAATTTCAGATTGCTTATCCTATTGTTCTTGCTTGTTCTTCGTTGCTTGCAGGAATTGAACCTCGTGTTCAGGTTGATCGTGCCTACGGCAAGATCAATAACCACCGAGTTGGTTTAGCGATTGCTAAGGCGCATCGTCGTCGTACGGTGTAGTCGGATCGTCAAAGTCGACTCTAACAAATCGATCGTGTGTTTCTCATCGAAAGATCGGGACACCCATAGTGCCATCACGGCGCCATCAGGCATGACTCAGACTCGGGTGGTGTCGAAATGCAAGCCGAAATGAGCTAGCGGGCATAGGAAGTAGATTCTGGTTGCTTGGCACCATTGTTCGATCCGTGCACCATTCCGGCACGCTCGAAGCTTACAGTACCATTTATCGTGCAGGTCTCGCAACGATTCAGAGGGACCCAAAGTCGATGCTAATAGGAGCTAGTAAACAGATGAAGTCCATTTGGGGTGCTTGACACTCAGTTTCATTTCTTGCGTCGTTTTCTAACGCATGCTGCTTGCTGTACGCGTTGCGTCGGAAAGTTCCACACCGACTCACACCGACTCAAAGAGATTCCAAATGCATGCCGAACAGAGTTACTAGGCATACGAAGTCCATTCGCGGGCGGTGTTTCGCATGCTGTTTTCTTCCGTAGAACAGTTTCGTACGCAAGCATCTTACAGAACCCGTTGGGACCCGCCGTGGAGGAATGTTCCACAACGACTCGGACGGTTTTGAAATGCGTGCCAAAGTGACTACGGCGAACAAGAATATCATTCGGGGTGTTTGGCACTCAGTTTCCTTCCGTCACCCGTTTGCGTGCTGGTGCAGCGGCAGTGCCCGTTGGGACCAGCCGTAGTGGAATGTGTCTCACCCGCAGGGTCGGAACCGGAACTAAAGCTGAAAAGCACAAGCGAACTTCCTAGGTTCATTCGGGGTGTTTGGCACTCAGTTTGTTTCGCGCATCGCTTTCGTTTGTACGCAGCGTACAGTAGCGTGCGAACCCGTCCTGGTGGAATATTTCGCGCCGACTCGGACGGATTCGAAAAGCCTGCCAGAATGAGTTACGACACATGCGAAGTCCACTGGGCGTGCTTGCCGCTCGTTTTCATTTCTGCATCGTTTTCGTGCGGACGCTCCCTATAGTACTCGTTCGTGCACGGCGTTAAGGAATGTTTCACAGACACTCAGACGGATTCGTAATGCATGCCAAATGTGCTACGGCTATGTACGGCCCATTCGGCATGTTTGGAAGAAAGTTTCGTTTCGTGCAACGCCCTGTTACGTATGTTGCTAACGATACCATTTTGGGTCCCCTGTGGATGAATGTTTAACGCAGACTCGAGCGTACTCGAAATGCTTGCCGAAATGAGCTAGGGCACGTGTGAAGTCCATTCGGCGTGTTGGACACTCAGTTTCGTTTGGCGTCGTTTTGTAAGCACATAAGCATGCAAGCACCCATTTGCGACCCATCGTGGAGGAATGTTTCACACCGACCAGACCGAATCAGAAATGAATTTTGGATGGGCTAAAATGCATATCAAGTCCATTACGTCTTTGTTCGGCGAGAGAGTTCCTATTCGTGCATCGTCTTCATACGCATGCAGCTCAAAGTAACAGTTGGGACCAGTCGCGGTGGAGGGCATGACTCAGACTCGGGTGGAATCGAAATGCATGCCGAAATGAGCTAGCGGGCATAGGAAGTCGATTCTGGTTGCTTGGCACCATTGTTCGATCCGTGCACAATTCCGGCACGCTCGAAGCTTACGATTACCATTTATCGTGCGAGTCTCGCAACGATTCGGAGGGACCCAAAGTCGATGCTAATAGGAGCTAGTAAAGCAGATGAAGTCCATTTGGGGTGCTTGACACTCGCTTAATTTCTTGCGTCGTTTTCTAACGCATCTTTGCTTCTTTGTCAGCGTTGCGTCGGAAAGTTCCACACCGACTCAAAGAGATTCCAAATGCATGCCGAACAGAGTTACTAGGCATACGAAGTCCATTCGCGGTGTTTCGCATGTCGTTTTCTTCCAGAGAACGATTTAAATGCGCAAGCATCTTACAGAACCCGTTGGGACCCGCCGTGGAGGAATGTTCCACAACGACTGACGGGTTTTGAAATGCGTGCCAAAGTGACTACGGCGAACAAGAATATCATTCGGGTGTTTGGCACTCGATTTCCTTCCGTCACCCGTTTGCGTCTTTGGTGCATTGCATGCCGTTGGGACCAGCCGTAGTGGAATGTGTCACACCGGCTGGGTCGGAACCGGAACTAAAGCTGAAAAGCACAAGCGAACTTCCTAGGTTCATTCGGGGTGTTTGGCACTCAGTTTGTTTCGCGCATCGCTTTCGTTTGTACGCAGCGTACAGTAGCGTGCGAACCCGTCCTGGTGGAATATTTCGCGCCGACTCGGACGGATTCGAAATGCCTGCCAGAATGAGTTACGACACATGAGAAGTCCACTGGGCGTGCTTGCCACTCGTTTTCATTTCTGCATCGTTTTCGTGCGGACGCTCCCTACAGTACTCGTTCGTGCACAGCGTGAAGGAATGTTTCACAGACACTCAGACGGATTCGTAATGCATGCCGAATGTGCTACGGCTATGTACGGCCCATTCGGCATGTTTGGAAGAAAGTTTCGTTTCGTGCAACGCCCTGTTACGTATGTTGCTAACGGTACCATTTTGGGTCCCCTGTGGATGAATGTTTAACGCAGACTCGAGCGTACTCGAAATGCTTGCCGAAATGAGCTAGGGCACGTGTGAAGTCCATTCGCGTGTTGGACACTCGATTTCGTTTGGCGTCGCTTTTGTAAGCACATAAGAATGCAAGCTTCCATTTGCGACCCATCGTGGAGGAATGTTTCACACTGACCAGACAGATCGTGAAATGAATTTTGGATAGGCTAAAATGCATATCAAGTCCATTCGTCTTTGTTCGGCAGAGAGTTCCTATTCGTGCATCGTCTTCATACGCATGCGACTCAAAGTAACGATTGGGACCCGTCGTGGTGGAGGGCATGACTCGCACTCGGGTGGAGTCGAAATGCATGCCGAAATGAGCTAGCGGGCATAGGAAGTCGATTACGGTTGCTTGGCACCATTGTTCGATCCGTGCACCATTCCGCACGCTCGAAGCTTACGATACCATTTATCGTGCGTGTCTCGCAGCGATTCAGAGGGACCCAAAGTCGATGCTAATAGGAGCTAGTAAAGCAGATGAAGTCCATTTGGGGTGCTTGACACTCGGTTTCATTTCTTATGCGTCGTTTTCTAACGCATGTCTTTGCTTGTCAGACGTTGCGTCGGAAAGTTCCACACCGACTCAAAGAGATTCCAAATGCATGCCGAACAGAGTTACTAGGCATCACGAAGTCCATTCGCGGTGTTTCCATCTTTGTTTTCTTCCGTAGAAACGATTTAAATGCATAAGCATCTTACAGAACCCGTTGGGACCCGCCGTGGAGGAATGTTCCACAACGACTCGGGCCGGTTTTGAAATGCGTGCCAAAGTGACTACGGCGAACAAGAATATCATTCGGGTGTTTGGCACTCGATTTCCTTCCGTCACCCGTTTGCGTCGGGTGCAATGCGGCAGCGTTCGCGTTGGGACCAGCCGTAGTGGAATGTGTCTCACCGGCAGGGTCGGAACCGGAACTAAAGCGGAAAAGCACAAGCGAACTTCCTAGGTTCATTCGGGGTGTTTGGCACTCAGTTTGTTTCGCGCATCGCTTTCGTTTGTACGCAGCGTACAGTAGCGTGCGAACCCGTCCTGGTGGAATATTTCGCGCCGACTCGGACGGATTCGAAAAGCCTGCCAGAATGAGTTACGACACATGCGAAGTCCACTGGGCGTGCTTGCCGCTCGTTTTCATTTCTGCATCGTTTTCGTGCGGACGCTCCCTATAGTACTCGTTCGTGCACGGCGTTAAGGAATGTTTCACAGACACTCAGACGGATTCGTAATGCATGCCGAATGTGCTACGGCTATGTACGGCCCATTCGGCATGTTTGGAAGAAAGTTTCGTTTCGTGCAACGCCCTGTTACGTATGTTGCTAACGGTACCATTTTGGGTCCCCTGTGGATGAATGTTTAACGCAGACTCGAGCGTACTCGAAATGCTTGCCGAAATGAGCTAGGGCACGTGTGAAGTCCATTCGGCGTGTTGGACACTCAGTTTCGTTTCGGGCGTCGTTTTTGTAAGCACATAAGAATGCAAGCTTCCATTTGCGACCCATCGTGGAGGAATGTTTCACACTGACCCAGACAGATCAGAAATGAATTTTGGATAGGCTAAAATGCATATCAAGTCCATTCGTGCTGTTCGGCAGAGAGTTCCTATTCGTGCATCGTCTTCATACGCATGCAGCTCAAAGTAACAGTTGGGACCCGTCGTGGTGGAGGGCATGACTCAGACTCGGGTGGAGTCGAAATGCATGCCGAAATGAGCTAGCGGGCATAGGAAGTCGATTCTGGTTGCTTGGCACCATTGTTCGATCCGTGCACCATTCCTAAGACGCTCGAAGCTTACGATACCATTTATCGTGCAGGTCTACTTAGCGATTCGGAGGGACCCAAAGTCGATGCTAATAGGAGCTAGTAAACGGATGAAGTCCATTTGGGGTGCTTGACACTCAGTTTCATTTCTTGCGTCGTTTTCTAACGCATGTCGCTTGTCAGACGCGGCGTTGCGTCGGAAAGTTCCACACCGACTCAAAGAGATTCCAAATGCATGCCGAACAGAGTTACTAGGCATACGAAGTCCATTCGCGGTGTTTAGCATGTCGTTTTCTTCCAGTAGAACAGTTTAAATGCGCAAGCATCTTACAGAACCCGTTGGGACCCGCTGTGGAGGAATGTTCCACAACGACTCGGGACGGTTTTGAAATGCGTGCCAAAGTGACTACGGCCGAACAAGAATATCATTCGGTGTTTGGCACTCGATTTCCTTCCGTCACCCGTTTGCGTCTTTGGTGCGTGGCGGTGCCGTTAGGACGGCCGTAGTGGAATGTGTCTCACCCGCAGGAGTCGGAACCGGAACTAAAGCTGAAAAGCACAAGCGAACTTCCTAGGTTCATTCGGGTGTTTGGCACTCAGTTTGTTTCGCACATCGCTTTCGTTTATGCGCGTCGCGATAAGCGTCGAACCCGCCCTGGTGGAATATTTCGCGCCCGACTTCCAGGCCGGATTCGAAAAGCCTGCGAGAATGAGTTACGACACATCACGAAGTCCATCGGGCGTGCTTGCCGCTCGTTTTCATTTCTCGCATCGTTTTAAGTGCGGGCGCTCCCTATAGTACTCGTTGCGGTACGCAGCGTTAAGGAATGTTTCACGAACACTTAGACGGATTCATAATGCATGCCGAATGTGCTACGGCTATGTACGGCCCATTCGGCATGTTTGGAAGAAAGTTTCGTTTAGGTACAGCAGCCACATTACGTATGTTGCTAACGGTACCATTTTGGGTCCCCTGTGGATGAATGTTTAACGCAGACTCGAGCGTACTCGAAATGCTTGCCGAAATGAGCTAGGGCACGTGTGAAGTCCATTCGGCGTGTTGGACACTCAGTTTCGTTTCGGGCGTCGTTTTTGTAAGCACATAAGAATGCAAGCTTCCATTTGCGACCCATCGTGGAGGAATGTTTCACACCGACCGCATGCATCGTAAATGAATTTTGGATAGGCTAAAATGCATATCAAGTCCATTCGTCTTTGTTCGGGCGTAGAGTTCCTATTCGTGCATCGTCTTCATACGCATGCAGCTCAAAGTAACAGTTGGGACCCGTCGTGGTGGAGGGCATGACTCAGACTCGGGTGGAGTCGAAATGCATGCCGAAATGAGCTAGCGGGCATAGGAAGTCGATTCTGGTTGCTTGGCACCATTGTTCGATCCGTGCACCATTCCGGCACGCTCGAAGCTTACAGTACCATTTATCGTGCGTGTGTCTACTTAGCGATTCAGAGGGACCCAAAGTCGATGCTAATAGGAGCTAGTAAACAGATGAAGTCCATTTGGGGTGCTTGACACTCAGTTTCATTTCTTGCGTCGTTTTCTAACGCATGCTGCTTGCTGTACGCGTTGCGTCGGAAAGTTCCACACCGACTCACACCGACTCAAAGAGATTCCAAATGCATGCCGAACAGAGTTACTAGGCATACGAAGTCCATTCGAGCGGTGTTTAGCATCTTTGTTTTCTTCCGTAGAACAGATTTAAATGCATAAGCATCTTAAGGAACCCGTTGGGACCCGCCCGTGGAGGAATGTTCCACAACGAATCGGACGGTTTTGAAATGCGTGCCAAAGTGACTACGCGAACAAGAATATCATTCGGTGTTTGGCACTCGATTTCCTTCCATCACCCGCTTATGCGTCTTTGGTGCGGTGCCGGTGCCGTTGGGACCAGCCGTAGTGGAATGTGTCTCACCGGCAGGGTCGGAAAAGGTGACCCGAGTGGACTTCTGTGTCTCACACGTAGTGAGAATGAAAGACCTACTTCGGTAGGCCCTTCCACGGGATGGATGCGAATGAGAGGATGCACACCGACGGGTGTGCACTCAGCTATACCGGTATACGATATATGATGTGCATTATGAGCATGGATGATGCATTGCATGAATGAAGAGACGTGAATATTAAATTAATGTGTTCATTTTCCTGTATGGTTACAGAATATGATATACAATGCCACGATGTATTCTTATGTATTATTTTCGTGGTGTGATGCACTTTGCTGAATTTTGGACTCACACTTGTTTGTTTAAATGTTTTTAAGTACCTTGAGATCGGCATTTGGGAAGGGATTGTAGCACCATCACTTCACTTCATATCAATATATTTAGACAATCACATTCTTCAAGTTACAGTAATAGATTCCGACCTGTGGAAAGTGCTTATGGTTATATCTTGGTTATGTCTTGTTAAGTTTTGTTCGTGGTTTATGTTCCTACCTTGGTTTCGAGTTAAACATCAGTGTAGAGTTGTTATTTTTGTCTTTCTTTAACCTTCCATGCTATATATGTTTTAGTTGCTACATAATGTCTATTTGGATAGGTGTTATGTTGCTAGAATTTATTTAGGTTGTTAGTGTTCCTGCTGAATTTATCACTAAAAATGATATTTAGTTGTTAGTCTTGGCACATGAGGTATCGGGAGTGTTACAGGTCAGTGGAGCATATGCGAGCGGAGTGGCTAACATCCGGGGTCACCGCACTGTGACTCGTGCATGCTGCACACGCGAACAAGGGTAACTGACCCGTGGGGCTGATCAGTCGGTGAGGTAGGGACAGGGTAAGATACTAATGGACATGGCCCACAAGTCAATGACTCCTAACAGGGGAAGGCAGCTCAACCTCGCCTGCAGCGGGCTGTGGGCCGGATTCTCGTGGCCGAGACTACGAGGGGAATCATTATTCCTGAATGAATTGAGGAGACCAGTCAATCGCACCTAGAAACGGCCAGAACATAAGCCTGAATGGAGGCCAGTGGCGGTTCATAGGCAAGTTTAGTGTCATAACATCCTAGGTCAATTCAACTTCAAACAATGGTGATTTAAACATTCTTGTGTCTTAAGGAATCAGTTTTGTATTCTCACCTAGAGGGTGGAGTCTTGAAGTGAGTTCTCAGCAACTCGCCAGAATTAGAGAAGAAAAAGGCTTGCAGCCGAGGCACTGTGGTGAGGGATTTGCTTGATTAAGTGGGGGCTGTTAATCATGAATGGCTAAGGTCACTTTGATCTCAAATAATTGGAATCTGGAGCTATGTAGGGTAAGGTAGGGCTGAAATTTGATTGCGGCGGAGGATGACCAGAAGTGAAGAGAGAAGGAAATTGAGGCCCGGCTGGGGTATTGAAGGCTATGAGAACCCTTAAAACTAGTCTGGTTCTTTTCCAATGCAACGAGGTGGCTTTCACAGGGTTTAATGGAGGAATCGGGCGGCTTCTGTTCAAGATGTCCTCCGGAGCTTTCTCGAGTTCTTCCGATCACGCAACATAAGATAGGGTATGGGCACGGTTCGCAAGTGGCAACGGTGTGTTACATAGAGTACGAAGGACCTTGGGGCATGCAGTTTTGTAGCGGGAAAGGACAAACTGGGAAGGCGGCGCATGGGATTTTTCGGCCGGCTTCGCGCGGAAGAGGGAAGCAAAAAAGAGAGGGGGATTGGGGAAGAAGACCCTGACATGTGGGGTCGACATCCCACATGTCAGAGGGAAGTGAGAGAGGGACAAAGGGGAGAGCATCCACATGTCAGAGGGAAGCGAGGGAGGGACAAAGGGGAGAGCACTGCGCATGGCCCCGAGCAACGTGAGGGTCCACGGGTCAGCGATGAAGGGCCAATAAGGGGGCTGGTCAGCCAGCAATAAATGGAGGGCCCACGTGTCAGAGGAAAACGAGAATCCCAGATTGGTTTGATCAATTCAGACAACCGGTCAAGAAATTAATTGAAGTGCCAAGTCACTGCAAGAATTTTCAGGACTTTTCCCTAAGGTTCAATGCAAATCTATTGTATATAAATTTCAACAATTCAGACATTGCTAATTGTACAAAATTTTCAATTCAAATGATGATTTAATTGAGTGACCAAATTGATTTATTAATTTTTGATATTTTTACACAAGGTTTTAAATGATGTCTAAGATCTACCATAAAATTTTCAAGTTAAAAAAATTAGTATTTATGTTCTAACAAATCTTTTACTCTATTTTGAAGATTTTCAGTTTTGAGTTAAATCAATTGGGATAAATATCATATTTATTTTTTAATTTTTGCCAATTTTACAAGAGGGTAATGGTATAAAGATCAAGTGGTAAAATTTCAGCTTCTAGAGAGCTAGAAAAAATTCTACAAAAATCTTTTACTATGTTGGACATAGCTAAAAAGCATTAATAAATTCAATCATTTCATTGCTTTAATGTTTTCACACTATTTTTGACAAGCAAAAGATAGCTTCCAGCATAATATATCTAAGGTTTTCACAGCTTTTTAGATATTTTTCTTATATTTTTACTTTTTACCATTTTATCTTTTTACCATTATCCTCTTTTAAAATTTCAAATTTCAATTTCTCTTTAACAAATATTTCACCCAAAAGACACATAAAATCAAGAAAATAAATAATAAATCAAATGCATATTTTAATATTGCATTTTATCCTTTATTAAATTTCATGATGTTACAGCTTAGGGGCAGCTTGGGCAGCTTTTACAGGCCAGGGAGGAGGGCGCTCGGTGTGGAGGCTGAGGGAGAAGGACGGCGGCTCATTAGGGTGGTGCGGATTTCCACTACCATGGCAAGGCGTGGGCATGGGTAGTCATGTTGAATATCTAAATATGAGATATGTACGCACAACAGAATGATGAAGATCATTCCGCATATTCCGTATGTCTAGAGCCCTATTTCCATGGGGCAAGATAGTAATGGAAGGAGTATCCCCATATCTGGAAGGACTCGATCATGCTCCCAGAACGAGGATATTGGCTTGAGTACGCCAGGCAATAAGGAAAATTAGTTACCTTACGATGATCTGGGTTCAAGGATCCCCTGGTCTGGTACGACTCGGAGTCCTGATCCGGCGATGTCTCCAGAAGAGGGTATACCCAGCTATAAAAGTTGGTGGAGGCGCACGGAGAAAGGGAAAGGGAACCGAAGCAAGGAAGGCGAAGCTTGAAGAGAGCATATTCAATACCGTAGATGAGAGAATAGGATTAGCTTGAGTCCCTTGTCTCAATTGTAACAAGAACCAGACCTCCCTTGATTTGTACTCCACGTTCATCGACCTGATAGTGAGAAACCACAGGAGTAGGGTATTACTCGAACCCGAGACCCGAACCTGTCTAAATTGTGCATTGCTTGCTCTTTTGATCCTGCGATCCCCGAAGGTACCCATTTACATATTTATAGTCGATTATATAACCTTTGATAGTTGGCGCACCAGGTAGGGGCCTTCAACTATTTTGCAGATCAAATCACAACGATGGTGAGCGTTTCCTGTGGAATCGACAACAATATCAGCAGCGCCATCGACTCTAACACCTACATCAACCAAGTCCCAACCATTGGGTCCCAGATCACATTCAGAACATTGCTTTACCGGTGGGGAACCGAATGCACGCTCAAGCACCTTGGCTTTGTCGAATCCCGTCCTTGGGATCCAAGCCGAGTAGTGTACTTTCTCAAATTCGATCCTATGGGAGATAATCTCTTAAAGTGCATCGAAACAGATAGCGACAGCTCTAGCAGCAGCGAGGATTCAAGCAACCACAGCAGTAGCAATCAAGCCGATCGCTACGTGTATGTGGCTAGGAACAACAATACCACCTCTGCAGAAAATTCTCAAGAGAAAACCGCTCAAGTAGAGGCCCTGGGCAACCTAGCACTCCAAGTCCCCTTGGAGATGCCCGTGGACCCACCAGCAACCTTTACGGCCAACGTCATTGCGCTAGGAATGATGGACCATTGATGAGATGCCACTTCCATGATTACGGCCGGGACCACGGCAAATCTGACAAAGTGTTTTGATCAAGTCAACCTGACGACGCCTCACCCAAAGGCGGTGGCCTCCAGAAAGGCGCAGGACCTCCAAGAACGCGACCACCCCAGTAGGTCCGATCGTGTGGCTGGGTCAGCTTCTCAGCAGCACCGCAACGATGATGTTTTTAGCACTCCTGAAGCAAGCATCCAGTGCGCTCACATGCTACTGAAGTCGCTTCCATCGTGTCCAAATACTCGATGACTCCTGTGCTGACCAGATGAGAGCCCTGCTCGATGCAGCACAAGCCCAGACCCACTCGAACAACTAACTCAAGGCTGGGTCGCTCATATCAGCAGGGCGCATCAAGCCGAACGCCACGACCTTCACACCACGGACGACCAGCGTCGAGATCAGCCGTGGCCGCGTTGAGTCACCACACGTCCCGGACGTCCCGATCCAATGGCTACCAGAGGCGCCCAGAAAACCTGTGAGAACTCATTCCCCACAACAGGTGAGATCTACGCTTCGTACTGCGTGACCAACGGGAAGAGCGAGCCCGAGAGCAGTAGGAGAGGAGAAGCCCTTCGCCCGAAGGACGAGTCCTCACGCGTAGATATCCCCGACAAGTATACCAACCAGAGGAAAGGTATTACCCATGATAGATGGTGCCCGATGACATCGATGAAGGATGTCAAGCCTTCACCCCCAAACTGCGGTTCGTGAGATGGCCCGACAAGTTCAAACCATGCCCTGTTGAGAAGTATTCGGGTAAGATCAACCCTATCGAATGGTTGCATATTTACACCACGGTCATGAGGGCAGCTGGCGGGAATGAGAAGGTGATGGCCAACTATCTACTCACTACCTTGGACGAGGCAGCGAGGTCGTGGCTACTCAACCTCCTGCCACAATCCATATCCTCTTGGGTTGAGCTACGAGCTCAATTCATCACCAATTTCCAAGGCACATATGAATGACCCAGGACTCAAAGCGATTTACATCGAGTAATCCAGGAACCCACTGAGTCATTGCGGGACTTCAGCAAAAAGCGCAACCTGATCCCTGACATCTCCGACGAAGCTGTGATAATGGCCTTCGAGAACAGAGTCAAGGACCGCGAGCTTAAAGGGAAGCTCGCTACTCGAAAGATCCGATCCACTTGAGAATTATTCGAATTAGCAGACAAATACGCTGTCCGCGCAGAGGCTCGAGACTTCCTCGACAACCCCAAATCGAAGAACAATAAACTCCAATCATCCAAGCAAGGGGCCAAGAAGAACAAAAACCATGGTGAGAAACGGAAAGGTGATTCTACCGTCGCCGCGATCGAAAGGAGCAAAGCGTGAAACACGGGCGACAACAAAGGTCGAAGTCGTGGAGGTAAGAAGTATTGCCCTGTCCACCACATGGACAAGCACGATTTTGATGAATGCAAAGTGATCGGTAAAAAGGTCAAAGAAAAACTCAAGGCTACCCTCGCCGAACGCGGCATTGAGCAAGCCAAGGAGAATCCTGGCGACGACGAACCCGAGTACCACGGGGCCGAGCACAAATTGGCACATATTTTCGGGGGATCTGCCATGTATGAATCCAAATGGTAGTACAAGGCAGTGGAAAGGGAGGTGAGCCTAGTCACCCCTTCACTTCCCCATTATCTTAAATGGTCATAGGTGCCGATCACCTTCAACCAACGAGATCATCCAGCCGTGATCCCAAAACTTGGCAGATACCCTATAGTGGTCGAGCCAACCATACTCAACATTCGAGTGGTGAGAGCCTTAGCCGACGGGGGCAGTTCGTTAAATCTCATATTTGCCAAAACCTTGGACAATATGGGTGTTTCCCTAACAGAAATAAAAGCCAGAGCAAAACCTTTCCACGGCACAACTCTGCATTCCTCCTCAATGCCACTCAGACAGATCAAGTTGCTCGTCACGTTCAGCGCGCTCAAGAATTTCCGCACTGAAAAGATCCTTTTCGACGTGGCGGATTTTGAGACTGCGTACAACGTGTTCCTAGGGCGATCGATGCTAGAGAAATTCATGGCTGTGGTACACTACACCTACCAAACCATCAAGATGCCAGCACCCAAGGGAATTTTGATGGTGAAAGGTCATCCACGTTTGGCGGTCAGATGCGACAAGAAAAGCTTGGAGATGGTCAAAGAAATTCGTACCAATGGCCCTGCTAGCCAGGGCAAGCGTCAGAAGCCCCAGAGCCCCGAAGACACCACGACGATATATGGATTTGCCGTTAATTCAATCGCCAGCGACCAGCCAAGCAGGAAGGCTGATAGCGAAGTCAGGACCGTACCCTTGGAAGCATCAGAACCGTCCAAGATGATGAAGGTAGGCGCCAACCTCGATCCCAAATAGGAACTCAAGCTCGTTACTTTCCTCCGGGAAAATTGCGACGTTTTTGCCTGGCAACCGTCCGATATGCCTCGGGTTCCCAGGGAAGTGATTGAGCATCGACTGGCCATGGACCCAAGCTTCAAACCAGTGGTGCAGAAGCAGCGCAGGATTGCGAAAAACTGCAAGCAGGCCATCCAAGAGGAAATCGTTAAACTCCTAAAAGCCAACTTCTTTCGAGAAGTTCGACACCCCATGTGGTTGGCGAATCCAGTATTCGTCAAAAAAGCCAATGGCAAGTGGAGAATGTGTGTAGACTACACCGACCTTAACAAGGCATGCCCAAAAGATCCTTTTCCCCTCCCCCGCATCGATCAAATTGTGGACTCGACAGCGGGATGTGAACTGCTAAGTTTCCTAGATGCCTATTCAGGGTATCACCAAATTAGCATGTCTGTAGAAGATGAGGAAAAAACATCTTTTATCACCCAGTTGGGTGTGTTTTGTTATGTAAAGATGCCCTTCGGGCTAAAATGTGCAGGAGCTACATATCAACGATGTATACAAAATTGCTTGAAAACCCAAATTTGGAGCAATGTCGAAGCATATGTCGATGATATCTTGGTTAAGTTAAAAACCAGAAACTCGTTGATAAATGACCTCAAGGAAACATTCGACAATCTCAGGAAGTATCGAATGATGCTAAACCCCGAGAAGTGCACGTTCGACGTCCCGTCCGAAAAAATCATTGGTTTCCTGGTATCTAGTCGAGGCAATGAGGCGAACCCGTGTAAAATTGAAGCCATCGACCAAATGCGCTCACCGCGGACCCTGAGAGAAGTACAAAAGCTCACGGGATGCATCGCAGCCCTTAGTCGATTCATCTCCCAGATGGGCGAACGGGGTCTGCCTTTCTTTCAGCTACTCAAGAAACAAGAGAAATTCGAGTGGACTAGGGAGGCCGAGGAAGCTTTCCAGGAGTTGAAAAGGTACCTATCGTCTCCCTCTGTCTTAGCATCTCCTAACGAAGGAGAGGATCTCTTCTTGTATGTTGCAGCAACTCCCCAAGTAGTGAGCACCGTCTTAGTAGTTGAACGAGATGACCCCGACAAAAAGGTCAAAGTGCAAAGACTGGTGTACTATGTAAGCGAAGTCCTGCACGATGCGAAGCTACGCTATTCCCAAATACAGAAGATGCTCTATGCAGTCCTGATGACCTCCAGAAAACTACGGCACTACTTCCAAGCGCACAAGATCACGGTAATAACGACGTACCCGCTCAAGGAAGTAATCCAGAACCGGGAAGCCACAGGACGAGTAGGACAGTGGGCAGTCGAGCTCAATGAGTTTAGAGTCAATTTTGCTCTAAGAACCAACGTCAAGTCAGGGATCTTAGTAGACTTCGTAGCTGAGTGGACACATGTCGTAGCCAAATGGGAAGGCCCCTATCGGGTCATCGAAGCAACTCGACTTGGATCCGTGCGACTATCCACACTCGATGGAACATCGCTGGGCAACTCTTGGAACATCGATCAGCTCATAGTTTGGTAACTAATTTGGTAACTAATTACAGAACATAGGGGAGAAAGAAATAAAAAGTGATATACTTTGGTAACTAATTTGGTGACAATTATGTTTCAGTCTTCACTCGTCGTAAATTGCAGCCAAAAATATTTGTGCATCTTTCTCCATAGTAATGCAATTGAACAATAGATATGCTACTGCTAAATTAACACAAAAATATGCAGTCAAATTGTATTCATTCCTCAACATTTGTTGAGTGAAACAGTAGTAAGACCCTCATTTCACCAGCTGAGAAAACATCATTGTCATTTGAATTCTAATTCCATAAATACTTAGATGCAAAATCGGCAATGTTCCTGTCAGAGCTCCCTCCTTCCTGCATTGCCTCCTTGGCCCTTTGCATCCACTTAGCGGTATTCCTCTTGTACACCACCATCCTCTCCCCACCCATTACCTCCTTGATGCACCTCTCCACCTCTTCCCTCTTCACCAAACCTTTCTTGTCTCGCCGCGCTCGCAAGCCAATCCCCCACGCGCTCTCCACATACTTTGCGGTGGTTTGTTGGTCGGCCCATTGTGGTATCGCAACCATGGGCACACCAGCGACAATCGCTTCGATTGTTGAGTTCCATCCGCAGTGTGTCAAGAAACAACCTGCATTAATATGATGAGTGCAAGTTGAGTTGTCATTGCTTAGCATATTCCCTAACAATTCTTCACTTTCTTGCTACATGTGTAAAATTTTGCTCACTTCATACCTGTGGCCTCATGAGCCAATACCTCTAGCTGAGGGCAAAAAGGAACAATTAGGCACTTGCCGTTGCATTTGTGACGGAGTTCTTCGGACAACTTTTGCGCCTCGTCGGACCTCAACACCCAAAGGAAAGGTTTACTGGAATTGCACAATCCATTGCCTAGCTCTTCTAGCTGTGCTGTGTCGAGGTTGGCGACGGTCCCATAGGATGCGATGACTACAGAGGAAGGGGCCTGCTTGTCCAGCCATGCCATGCATGGAGCAGTGCTTGAGGAGAGGTTGAAACCGTAGGTCTTGTTGAATGGCAGACGAACGTCATCTAGGTAGAAGGATGGCAAAGTCGGGCCGATTGTCTTCGCACGCCATGTCCATTCCATGTTATCCGCCTCCTGCTCAATTAGAAAAAGAGTACTTGAATGTCTTTGTGCAACTATAAGGCTACATATACCAATAAATTTACAGTTAAAAATAAAATAGTATTTGCTATACAAATATAATTTTTTATGACTGAAAATATAGTTGTATATTTCCTATACAATGGTAGTAGCTCTAATATATGTTTGATTAGTTTGCACCGTAATAATCTGCACGATGAAAATAAGTAGTTTAGATTTTCTCTTTTTTCTTTGATTAATTAATATAGGTATTCTCAGAGTGAACGCGGAAGCTATTTTAACGTTATTTTAATAACACAATCGATAATAAATGTATAGCATGTCACGTATTCATGTTGATTTTTCCGTAGAGGCGTTGTGTAGTTCAATATTAAAATTTTAAAGCTTGAGAGGATGCGCGCGGTTTGTCTATCCAACTTAATTTCAGTTGAGCAAAACGACGACCACGTCGTCATTTTGCTGACCTTTGGCTCGAGGTCGCGGAAGGAGTTGACGAGCACGTCGTCGGCCTCCTCTAGCCCATCGAACTGCCCCAGCGCCGACTCCGTGAACGCCGGGTACCACTCCGGCGCGGCCATGAACGGCGGCACGTCCTCCGGCCCCAGCTCCACGCTAAGCTTCCCACGCAGCGCGCTCCCGTCCGTCAACGGCAGCGCCACTCGCCCCGTGTACACCTCCTCCCCGTAGATGAGGTCCACCGCGCACAGCTGCGTCAGGAACGCAGCCGCCACCACGCCTGCAGCGCGCGCCACCCGCCGCGCCCACGGCAGGTGCGAGTCGTAAACGAGCACCCTCACGGGTCGCCCAGCCCGCGCCTCGTCGCCGATGAGCCGCGCCAGCGTCTCCGACCCGTCGGCCTCCATCCGGCGCACGTACTCCGCGGTGTCCGGGCATGAGGCTATCCCGCCAGTGTCGAAGCCGTCGGAGATGGCGGCTACGGGGAAGGGGCACCCGGTGTGCCGCTCGGTGGTGGTGAGGACGTAGCGGGTGACGACGAGGGTGGGGTGGAGGCCGTGGTAGGCCAGCCGGCGGCCGAGCTGGAGCATCGGGTTGGCGTGGCCCTGCATCCCCGGGAACGGCAGGAGAAGGACGTGGGCGCCACCTTGCTGGACGGTGGTGTCTGCGCTGTCCATTGTGCGCACGCCACGCTGTGAACGTTGTGATCATGTGTGGCCTCACCGAGCTTGAAACGGACAATAAGTAAGTGATGCAGTGGAGTGGCGCGCAAGTTGCCTCACTCAGATCATCAAATATTTGCTGGTGGGGACTGGGGAGTGTTTATCAAATCCCAACTGGAATTCGCTTTCACTTGGATTGATCACAGCCACAGCGCGCAGGTTACTGATCATGTGACGGACGGATGCTTCGTGGAACCGTGGGCAGATTGCTGCGCTTCGTGCCGCTTTGACGCAAGCAATTCGTCGGCACAACACAGTTACACAGTTCTGATTCCTCTCTCTATCTCAGCTGGGAATGGTGGTTAGGTGCTTTTTTAGGACAATGGGTTGTATGGACGAGGTTTTTTTCTTCTTTTTTTCTACTCTCGAGATATCCGAATGAACTAAATCTAGTAAACTAAAATAAGTCCAAAGAGGGAGAGAGGAGGCTCGTTTTGTACTCTTGGGAGTATGTACTCGGCTACTCGCATTCATTGTAATACCTTTTTCAATCGAATAATTTAATTAAATTATTTTTTTATTTCGACTACATGCATAATAAACATTTTAAAGACGAAAACATGCATGCTGTCTGAATTGAATATATATATATATATATATATATATATATATATATATATATATATATATATATATATGTGGTGATATGATATTCAATGTAACTTTCATTTTGGAGGTCTAAATTCCACAATAATCCTTGAATCAGAATTAAGTTAAAATTTATAAAAATTCTCTCAATAATCGAGAGCAACAGAAAAGATCTACATGACTTATTTGCCTCTCAGATAATCAAATGTTTGCTGGTGATAAGCTCATTGTGAGGCGGTGAAAGGGACGTGGGCAAGCTGGAATTCGCTTTGACTTGAATTGATCACGTTTACAGCGCGAAGGATCGAATGCACCGGAGTACCGGACTGGTCTTGTCTCATATGACGGATGCTTCGTGGAATCATGGGCGGATTGCTGCGCTTCCTGCCGCTTTGACGCAAGCAATAATTTGACTGGTTCCTCTCTGTACCTCAGCTGGCCAATGGTCGAAGCTTTTTTTATGAAATTGGGGTGTTTGGACCAGTTTTTTTTACTCTCGAGATATCATAATGAACTAAATCCAGTAACTAAAATAAATCTAAACAAGCCAATAATTATATATATATATATATATATATATATATATATATATATATATATATATATATATATATATCTTCAGACAACTAATGATATTTAAAGTACCATTCACTTTAGACGTCTAGAAAATTTCACAATAATTAACTAAAATTTTGATTAAAACTTATATGCATGCGCTATATTTTGTATACAATAATGTATTGTAGGAAAATGGTAGTTATAACCTTCATTAATGGATTTCCTTGATTATTGTTGATATGTGAACCTTGATAAACCTAGACTATGGATTGCACATGAAAAATATGAAATGGGTATATTCGATTATTACGTGCATACGTTTATCCATGCTTTAGATTGGGATACGAACATATGAGTTACTGTTTGTAATGAACTTGAATATTTGACATATTGGATTGAAATGTTGAACATGATGAACTTTATTTATGAATATTTTGGAATATAGTGATTGTTGATGTTTTCTTTTTCTGAAAATAAAATTATAATTGTAACGCGAGCGATTATTGGCAATAGCCGGAAGTGCAATTAATGATGCACGTAGATAGGGGGAGTTTTATCGCCCGGGTTGATTTAGGACCGAACGTAGTGTTGCATGATCCAAGAAATAACCGTACATCCATAAGTATTGGTATGGGACAGCCTTAACCTATTAAGTTATTTGAAACTAGTTTTGCACATTGGAAGGCCGAAATAGCACGGGCATTCCGGGTAGGTTTACTCAAAGGAACGTCCACACTAAGGTGATTTGGAACCAACGTTTACCGACGTAACGGTGTACGCCTGGCTAAGGGGAGAAACAGTTGTAGTTTCATTGAGCTCAAAAAGATTATGATTTATGTGATTGTTTGTTTCTACTATAGCGAGGGTTTAATGTCACCGAGATGATGCAAAGCTAGATTTGAATAATGTAACGGTTCCGTGGAAGTCTCTGTGGCATGCCAAAGGAAGTGTGTTAAATATGCATTGCAAAAAGGAAGAACATATCTTATGGGTAAAGCTGTACGACTTTGTAGAGTCAAAAACTAATCGATTTGCCGCGCTCGCGGTCATGAGTACTTGGTGAACTAACACTAGTTAGATGTTTTGATATTTTGAATCGGTGAGTTTACCCTTACAGATGATTCAATGCTTGACATGTGTTGGTAATCTTAAATTCATCTGTTGTGCCATGTGTTGGCAAAGTTTGTTTTCAGATATTATTTCATTTATTGGGAATGGATGTCTTAACACTCACGAAGGGTTGTGTGTAATTTGTTTCATTTCACTTACGAAGGGCTATGAGTAATTTGTTATATTTCGCTCACGAAGGACTGCGAGTCTTTTCTTACATTTATGTTATTTTCATTTATTACTTTTATGTTTATATACTTGATATTTATATACTCGTCAAATTGCTTTTACTTTATTTTCGCTTTCACTGTAAGTATTACAATTCAATTTGGCTCCAAGCAAATATTAACTGTAGAAGCCTTTCTCTTGATACAGCCTGCATTTATTTTAGGATTGCAAACACTACAAGTCTTCTTTGAGCACGCAATGTACTCACCCTTGCTATTATTGTTGTTTTTAGGTGAAGAAATAGAATATTCCGTAGAATCATACTTTGTCGCAGGTTATGGGAATTATGACGATGATTTTATTTAGGGATTATACCTTGTCAGTTGGCTGAGGATTATGTGGCACACTACAAGACATTTGATTCTTCCGTTGTATTCTAATTGACCTCACCGGTCATATTGTAACAATGATTTCGTCATTATATGAAATAAAATATCGTGTATGGTTGTGATTACAAATTGTGTTTGTGCGTACTAGTTACTGATCATAGGACTAGCACAGTATGCACTTTACAACCCTTCTTTTATGTTGCACTGTAGCATAAAAAGTGAGGGTCTCACACTTCCTGTGACACTACGGAATAACGGTATGAGACATTTTCGATTTCGGCATTAAGATACGACTTTTGTGTCGTGTTTTTGGGCCTTTTCCGGGAGTTTAGGTCTTTCCTGGGGGAGAATTTGGGCCTTCCGGGGGAGTTTGGGCCTTGGGGGACCATTGTGGGCCGAAGGTGGGGGAGAATTGGCCCAATTGGAGGAGTTATTGGGTAGCAAACCCTGCTACCCTGCCCATTGCACCCCCACCCCCTCCCTCCAACCCTAGCCGCCCTAGCCTCCTCCCTTGCGCTTCCACCCCTTGCCCCTTGCGCCTCCACCTCCCCTCCCCTCCCTAGCTGCCACCCTCCCCTCCCCTAGCAGCCCCACACCATCTTCCTCCTCGGTGTTCTTCATCTCCTCGCTTGGTGGATCGCCAAACCGGAGATCTCCGGCGATTTGCTGCGGTTCGGGAGGAAGGAGCGGCCGGAAGGAGGGAGGGATTCATCGTCGCTCGGTTCTTCGAGAAGAGGTAATGACTCGTGATTCTTTTGGGGTGGTCTAGGTGCTGCTAGGAGGGATAATCCATGCTTAAAGTTCATGTTTAGATGCTATGATTAGATGGGTTTGATTGGATTCTAAATCTGTCCCACGTTTTGTCCTCGGTCAAATTTGCACCCCGACCTAGGGCTTGAGCTTTGGGAATTTTAGAGGCGTTTTCTGGTCGGCCGGCTGTTATGAACATTGTAGGTAATGCAATTACCTTTAGTTGGACACCAAGAACGTTAAATTCCGTCCAGCCATTTAAACGTTATGGCTGTTTTACCGAACGCTATCAAATCTATGACGAGATTGGGACAGATCGTGTTAATTTGTAGATTAGACAATTTTAGAGGCAGATTCAGTCTTCGAAAATAATTAGAAAAAGCTAGAAAATTTTCTAAGCTTCGAGAAAGTGTACTCATTTACTTGATTTGGAGTTTTAGAACTGAAGTTATGCTAGTTCGAAGCTCGCTGCCTCCATGGGACAGATTTCCTGTTTACGGGTTTTAGGAGTGGGTTGCGAAGTCGTTGTAGATGATCGCTCTCATACGGTTTTGTGGGCAAGTTTTGAGTGTATTGTACCTATGTGCAAGTGGTGTGCCCCCAGGAGTGCCTTCAACGTCTCGCCAATCCGTTCCGCGTGGGTGAAGGCAAGTGTATTGTGATGTTTGTGACTTGAATGGCATTATGTTTGCGTTATGATGCGAGTTAACCGTTGACATGTTTGCTTGCCATGTTTGAATCTTCAATGATTTAAGTGAATATGAATTGAGTAGATGATTATGAAATGCTATGTTATGGATTTGAGGATGAATATGTATCTAATTATGGCTATGCAATGGTTGAATTGAGTGCATATGCAAGTTTATTCATGTTTATGGCATGTGTGCATTCATGGTATGAGGACTGGCCAGGATGGTGAGAAAGTCATAAATAATCCGGTAAGGTCGGTGAGAAAGTTATGACTAATCCAGAGCGCCACTGAGAAAGACCTACCTCGTAGTTCCATCCACAGTCATGAATGGGAGCGAGTCAGTAAGAGTAGGCACCCTCCATCTACGGGATGGAAGGGGAAAGAGGGTGCACACCGACGGGAGTGCACTCGGCAATACCGATATGTGCTTCAAAGAGACATGTGCATTGCATGAATGAAGTTATTTTATGAGATGCTTATGATGTTCTATGAGATGCATATGAAGATGTTTTATTGAGATGTTTATGACGATGTTATATGAGAGCATAAATGAAGGTTATGAGTTGATCCTCATGATGTGTGAATGGCATAAAGTATGTATGTGAATTGTTATTGTTTTTGTACCATTGCAATACACTTTGCTGAGTGATGAACTCACGCTTGTTGTTTTATGTTGATTTTAGGTACCATGAGCTCGGCAGTCGGGGAAGGGAGTTAGCGTCACATCCCCACATAGTTTTATTCACCTAGACAACTACACACTTTTATTTGTAGTTGTAATGATTATCTTAATGCGCTAAACTTGGATTATGCTGTCTTATGTGCTTGGTTTTAATGTTGTAGGACCGAGTAGGCAACTAGAGGGGGGGGGTGAATAGATGCCGAATAAAATTTAACGTTTTCTTTTAGAAAATGAAAGACCCCTAAAAAGCGGAAGAATATCTAATATCATCGATATCAAAACCCTAGATTAATTAGCGAGACAAGTCGAACATAAATCAAAACTAGTTCTATCAAAAATCGAACAATCCTTCTAATCAAGAAACAAAGCGAAAAAAATAAGAGAATATTGCATAAACTTATCTTTTTATTCCAAAGCCATCTTCAACAAGATGACACCAAAAATCTTCTAATCTTCAATGATTAGAAAAACCCTAAACAAACTAATAGAGCATACAAGCTCTTCTTTGCACCTTGTGCTTGATTGAACAATTGTTTGCTTGATTGATTGCTTGATTTTCTAAGCCCTTACAACCTCTATTTAAAGGACTCCACAGCCACCTATTCCATCTTGTATTCGGATCAAACAATCAGTCTCCATGCAATAATCGGACAGCAACCAACCGAGCCTCTCTCGGACAAAATGCCGATGCACTCACGCACACATGCAACCAGCACACCACACACACCACGCACACATGTATTAAATGCACATGCATGCAGACACACACACACAATGCACATGCATGCACACACACACACCACGCACACATGCATTAAATGCACATGCATGCATATTTACACACACAAAAAAATTCGTATACACGCGTACGACCACCTGCCGCTACGCTGCAACGAACTCGATCTCACGTGCACTGTTCTCTGGTACGAACGTCTCGCATGACACCCTCGACCCTAACGACCTCAGTTCCTCCCTTGAACCTAGTCTCGGTCCCGTCACCGACCACGTTCGACCTCAAGCAACACCTGCACGTGAACAAAAACACACAAACAATTTCCGAGCCCAAGTCCGCGACTTGACTCAAGTTAATCCATGCAACCACTCACACGAGCGCATTGCATCAAATAAAATCAACCAAGACCAAACTCTTTTGCAAAATCTGAATCTTTTCAAATAAACAAACTGGTTTCAGATCTTTTTCAAATAAAGAAACCAAAAAAAAAATAAATCATTTCAAATTGGTTTCAAATCTTTTTCAAATACTGAACCAAAATCAAATCAACTCAAATCTTTTCAAATCTCTTCGAATATTCAAATACTCATCATCAAAAACACATGAATCAAAAAACAATGATCCTTCAATCTCCCCCTTGATGAGTAATTTGACAAAACACAATATAAGATTTGACAAAGGTATAGAAAAATACCAAATGAGAGTTTGAGAGAATTTGAGACCAAAAAGATTCCAAGACCAAGTAAAGACCAAGTAAATTCAAATTCTCAAATAGTTTGAATTTCTCCTTTCTTTTTATTTTTTCTTCTTCTTGACTTGCTCTCCCCCTTTTTGACAAAATAGTCATCAAGATCTCAAAACTCCCCCTTAATGAATGCAGATCTCAAGCTTTGAAGAATATTGAGGGTATATAATCAAAGTAAGGCATTTGGAGAGTTTTTACGAGAGTTTTCACATTTTGTATCAATTTATCCAATGAGAAAGCAAATTGTGAGAATATGGAGGCTCTAACACATAGAAAAGTTGTTGCATAAGCAAATTAGAGCAAACAAGTAAAATATCATAAACTGATTTTGCCAAAGCAAAAAAATCTATCTTGAGCAAAGAGAGACTTTCAAATTCACTAATGTTTGTCTCAAGCCTTTTCAAAAATATTTGAATGTCCATTTTCTCTTTTAGGAGGTTTGACAATTTTTCTTTGTTGATCAAAAGGGATGACAAGTAACTGCACACTAGCCCATACTTGTGTATGAGTAGGTAGTTCTTTCTTGTATCTTTTTCAGTTTAAACTGGCAAGTGGCTTCACATTGTTCTGAACTTTTGTTTAGACAAGTAGCCTTTTCTTGCATCTTTTGCATTTAAATCCCTGGCAAGGAAGCTGCACATTGTACTAAACTTGTGTTTAGCCAAGTAGCTTTTGCTTGCATCTTTTTCAACTTGCTTTTATCATTAAAACACTGATTTTGCTTGAGACTCATAATGATCATTTGAAGTCCAACAAAAAGCTCACACATAGTTTCTAATCAGCTCTAGCCTTTCAACAGATGACAAGAAACTTTTAAGCCTATTTCACAAATGCAATACCATAATGAACAAGAGCCAAAATATTCTCGAAAAGCATCTCAAATTGAATTATTTTAGTCTTTTAGTCTTTTAGTGAGAAGTGAAGCAATGTAGCATTAAATTGACTATATACACAAGAATAGTCAAATGTGAGCTTTATACTACATGATGCAATGAAAACAGGAGTTTTCTTTAAGTGTAACGTCAAAATAGCTCCTTGTAGTAACCAAAGTCAAGTAACACAAATGAAAGAGTTAAAATCAAGACTTCTCAAATCAACCCATGGGGATGAATGATCCCAAGTTCGCCAGAAGAAAGCAAAGCGAGAAGAATCAAGCGGCTTAGTGAAAATATCAGCAATTTGAGCATCCGAATCAACAAATTTCAGTTCAATAGCTCCTTTTTCAACATGATCTCTAAGAAAATGATATCGAACATCAATGTGTTTAGTCCTTAAATGTTGAACAGGATTTTTAGCGATGTGAATTGCACTAGTATTATCACAAAGAAGTGGAACACTATTAAAGTTAATGCCGTAATCTTTAAGAGTTGAAGTGATCCAAAGAATTTGTGAACAACAACTAGCGGCTGCAACGTATTCAAACTTCAAGATAGATTGAGCAACTGAGGACTGTTTCTTAGAAGACCAAGAAACAAGTGAAGTGCCAAGAAAATGACATGTGCCAGAAGTACTCTTTCTATCTAATCTACACCCTGCAAAATCAGCATCAGAATATCCTAGGAGTGTAAGCGAAGAAGAACAAGAATACCAAATACCAAATTCAGAAGTGGAGCGAAGGTACCTGAAAATTCTTTTAATTGCTTGTCGATGTGATTCTCGAGGAGAGGCTTGAAATCGAGCGCACAAACATACTGCAAAATGTATGTCAGGCCTCGAAGCAGTCAATTACAGAAGTGATCCAATCATGCTTCTGTATTCCTTTTGGTCCATCTCGACACCATCGTCAGGATCCAAAATTGTTGTTGTGCTCATTGGAGTAGATACTGACTTTCCTTCTCCCATATCGAATTTCTTTAGTAGCTCCTTTGTATACTTGGATTGGTGCAGGAAGATCCCGTCTTTCGCTTGCTTGATTTGAAATCCAAGAAAGTATGTCAACTCTCCCATCATACTCATCTCGAATTCCCTAGACATTAGCTCAGAAAAATGCAACACAAGAGAGTGGGAGGATCCTCCAAAGATAATATCATCCACATAAATTTGCACCACAAGAAATTGATCATTTGAATTTTGAGTAAATAGAGTTTTATCAACTTTTCCCATCTCAAAATTATGTTGAAGCAAGAAGCCTTTTAATCTATCATACCAAGCACGAGGGGCTTGTTTTAATCCATAAAGAGCTTTTGACAAACGATATACATGATTAGGAAATTTTTCATTTTTAAAGCCAGGAGGTTGTTTCACAAAAACTTCTTCTTCTATAAAACCGTTTAGAAAAGCACTTTTCACATCCATTTGAAATAACTTAAAACCTTTTGAAGCTGCAAACGCCAAAAGAATGCGAATAGCTTCTAAACGAGCAACAGGAGCAAAAGTTTCATCAAAATCAATTCCTTCAAGTTGGGAGTAACCTTGAGCTACAAGTCTAGCTTTGTTTCTAACAATTAGTCCATCTTCATTCAGCTTGTTCTTAAAAACCCATTTTGTTCCAATAATGTTTTGACTTTTAGGAGGTTCCACTAAAGACCAAACTTTATTTCGTTCAAAATTCTCTAACTCCTCATGCATCGCATCAACCCAAGAACTATCAGTTAAAGCATGTGTAATATTTATGATGTTCTATGAGATGCATATGAAGATGTTTTATTGAGATGTTTATGACGATGTTATATGAGAGCATAAATGAAGGTTATGAGTTGATCCTCACGATGTGTGAATGGCATAAAGTATGTATGTGAATTGTTATTGTTTTTGTACCATTGCAATACACTTTGCTGAGTGATGAACTCACGCTTGTTGTTTTATGTTGATTTTAGGTACCATGAGCTCAGCAGTCGGGGAAGGGAGTTAGCGTCACATCCCCACATAGTTTTATTCACTTAGACAACTACACACTTTTATTTGTAGTTGTAATGATTATCTTAATGCGCTAAACTTGGATTATGCTGTCTTATGTGCATGGTTTTAATGTTCTCTTCATATTCGTTCAAGAAACGTTGGAGGTTATGTTATGGGCTTGAAATGATGCTTTATCTCCTGTTAGTGCTGTTTTAGATGTCATCTATTATGCTATTATGATGTGATAATATTATTGTTGCTTCGAACCATGGAAAAACAAAAGAGATGCTGCCGAAATTTCGGTTAAAACATTTAGTGTAGTTGCTGTAAGTTATTCATAATTGTGTGTTATGGGTTGCTTCTAGTATCGTTTGGGTGACATTCGCGGCATAGTAGGTGCCAGGGTGTTACACTTCCTTAGCTCCGGCGGTGTACACCTCATCCGTGCCATGTAAGCAAATATATTTAAGTATGAGGTAGTTCCCATGTGTGAGCATTTTTCCTTGGTTTTTTTCAGCATTTTGGGAGTTGGTTTTTAGGGGGGTCATGCGGGGAAGCTCAAATGGCTCTACAACACATATGGCCTTAGGTGACAATTAGATTTCATCATAAAGAGACGTTTTTTTGTCACCGTATGCTATCTGTGACTCTCCTATGACAAAAAACCATATGTCACAGAAGGTACGTCTCTAAAGGCCTTAGGTGACAAAACAGGGGAAAACCTCATAAAATTAGTGACGAATATTTACATCGTAATATATAATTATGACACTGTGAATTGTCACATTTTGAAACAAAAAACGTCACGAGTGACTGTGATGCTGCCATATGGTTGATGATATGACATGGCTGATGACTTGGCAGATGATGTGGTGGAATGTTATGACGAATTTTGTCGTCATAATATATCTAAAGGCCCATGTGCATGCTAGACCAAAGCTAAGTAATGTGGGCTTAGCCCAATTTAAGGCCTAATATCTGACTTGGTCAAGGCCATTTTGGGGCCTAATTCGATTCAGTCCTATGCCATTTTGGGGCCTAATTCGATTCAGTCCTATGCCATTTTTGGGCCTAATTAATTCGGTTTGGTCCTTTGAGCTCAATTTAGTTTGGTCCTAGCCCATACATTTGCATATATCAAATAGTATGCCCAAAATAATAATATTCACAGAATGCCAACAAAAAAAATATTATGCACAGAATATTGGTTATACATACATTTGCATATATCAAATAGTTGACAAGACCAAACAATGTTCACAGACCACAAGACTAAATAGCTCCAACAGTTCACCAAAATGTTCCAGCAGCCACAATTCAAGCTGAAATAATGCAAGCTAGTTTCTTGTGCTACAACAGCCACAAGTTACACAAAATAGCTCTAACATTTCGCTAATAGTTCCAGCAGTTCACCGAGAATGCTCTAGCAGCCACAAATCGTAAAGGACAGCACAAGAAATCAACATTTCACCAATAGTTGCAGCTACATCAAGTTGAGAAGCAACACAGAAATTTTAGATAGTCCGATTGACCTGACCCTGATTGAAGCTTATTAGTTGACTAAGGAGAGCGTTAGTTTCTTGTGTTGTGTTCTTCAAACTCTCAATCTCTTGTGACTGTTTTGCCATTGTTGTTTCAGATTATTGTGCCTGCATCTTCAAGGTATCCAACTCTTGCTGTTGAGCATCAATTTGCTATCAAAGTTCTGCTGCTCCTTGCTTCTCGATCTCAAGTTTAGACTGAAGCTCTTCTACCTGCGAGGAAACACCACCTCTGGAGCTTTTATTGGTGGCTGACTGAAGGCCCACATTTTGTAGAAATGAACTTGATTGAGGCAGAACATGAGAAACAACTTCAGTAGAAGACTTTGGTTGTTGTCCATCTTGAACTGGTTCAGCCATGATTGCTTCCATATCAGCCTAGCAATATAACGATTACAACTTAGTCTTGCATGTTGTACTCAAATTTTATTTGAAGTGTACATCATGAATAAAAGGCAAAAAAAGGAAACAAGTACTTACAATAGCTTTCTTTACTGGCTCACTAAAGCCAGTGTTCTTGCTGCAATGCATGTCCTTGAAAAGGTCAAATGCAGTGGGCTCTACATCTTTGTATTTTTCTTGCTTCTAAAAGGATGTGTAAACAATTTGAAATCATAGCTCGAAACATGATCAAGATTTAATGAGTAGTGACCACACACATTGTTTGTTTAGTTTCTTACCATGACATGGGCATGTGCAATGTAGCACCGAGAGCCTGTCCGCTGCTGAAATTGGACTTTCTTGCGATTTACACATGTCCTGTACATGAAAATGCAATGCACATGTCTCTTGTTAGCACATACCGGTATTACCGAGTGCACACCCGTCGGTGTGCACCCTCTTTCCCCTTCCATCCCATAGATGGAGGGTGCCTACTCTTACTGACTAGCTTTCATTCACAACTATGGATGGAATCCCAAGGTAGGTCTTTCTCAATGGCGCTCTGGATTAGTCATAACTTTCTCACCAACCTTACCGGATTAGTTATGACTTTCTCAACGACCTGGCCAGTCCTCATGCCATGAATGCAAATATGCCATAAACATGAATAACTTGCATATAAACTCAATTTAACCATTGCATAGCCTTATAACAAATCATTTTCATCATGTCACATGCAAGAATCAATCATGGCATCGTATCATAAAACTTGTGTAAACTATCTCATTATCAAACATTATGGCTCCCTAAGCCACAACTAGTACAATACACTTGCCTTCAATCGTGAGCGACGGAGTGGCGAGAGGTTGAGAGCACTCCCGGGGTCACAACACCTGCACAAAGGTACAATACACTCAAAACTTGCCCACAAAACCGTACGAGAGTGACCATCTACAACGACTTCGCAACCCACTCCAAAAACCCGAAAAGAGAGAATCTGTCCCATCGGGACAGCGGGCTTCCAAATAGCATAACTTGAGTTCTAAAACCCCAAATAAAGTAAACGAGTACATTTTCTCGAAGATTAGGAAATTTCCCAAATTTTTCTAGGTATTCGTGAAGACTGAATCGGCTTCTATATTGTATAATTTACAGTTGAACACGATTTGTTCCAATCACGTCACAGATTTGACAATGTTCGGTAAAACAGCCATAGCTTTTAAACGGCTAGACAGAATTTAGTGTTCTTGGTGTCCAATTAGATGTAATTGAATTACCTACAACTTTCATAACAGTTGGCTGATCAGAAAACACACTTAAAATTTCCAAAACTGAGCCCGAAGCTCAGGCGCCCAATCTGCCCGAGAACACAACATTGGACAGATTTGCATTAACCCTAATCCCATCTAGAAACTGCACCTATACAAGAATTTTAGGCATGAAAACTACCTTCTAACCAGCATCACAACCCTACAAAATAACCTACCAACACTTACCTCCCTTGAAGAACCACTCGAACGGCGAAAACCTACTCCTCCCGCCCTCGATCTTCCTCCAAACGCTGAATCCGCCGGTTCCTCTCGGTTGCGGAGCTTCCCAACGGAGGGATCGACGGAGGGGGAGGGTGTGGCAGCAAGGGGAGGGTGGATCCCTGCTAGGGCCGGCTAGGGGGTGGAGGAGAGGGAGGGGGTGGCGCATGGGAGGGGAGGAGGGGGGCGGCTAGGGCTTGGAGGCGAGTGGTGGCTATGGGAGGGGGAGGAGGGGGTGGGGCGCATGGGGAAGGCTTGGGTGCGCCCTAGGGAAGGTTGGCTGCCCCCTCCTCCCCACAGGGCCAAGAAGCCTCCACCTAAGGCCCAAAAAGATCCCCCCCAAGGCCCATGTTGTAACACCCTGGCATCTAGTATGCCCGAATGCTACCAAACATTGACTAAATATCAACTAAATACCATACATGAAGACAAATTTCAGCAAAGGCACAAATGCTAAACACCGAAATTTCGGCAGCATCTCCTTTGTTTTATCATGATTTGAACAATAGCAATATCATAGCAAAATATTTCACAACATAAGAAATCTAAAGCAGTAATATATAATGGATAAAACATCATCATAAACAGTTAAACCAAAACCAACCACACAAACATCTATAGCTAAGCAAAGAGGATCAACAGCACATTAAAATTAATCCATACACTTAGTTCAGGGCACTATTATTATGATCATGACTCAAGGTTGGTAAATGTGACTGGAACTACGTGAAGATGTGTAGCTAATGCCCTTTCCCACATGCCGGTGTCATGGTACCAAAAAAAAACAACATAAACACAAGCATGAGTTCATCACTCAGCAAGTATATTGCAATGGTACAAACAAAAACAATTACATGGCTACAACAACTCACATCATGTATATCATCTCATTCATGTTCACAAATCATTATCTTCATCATTATGTATGCAATGCGATGCGATGTGATGCGATGCTCATATCTCCTTGGAAACTCATACCGGTATGGTTGAGTACACACCCGTCGGTGTGCACCCTCTCCCCCCTTCCATCCCGAAGATGGAGGGTGCCTACTCCTCGCTTCCCCACACCACGGTGGATGGAATTACGATGTAGGACTTACTCATTGGCTCTCCGGAATAGTCATAACTTTCTCACCGACCTTCCCCGGACTAGTTATGACTCTCTCACCGCCCGGGCCATGTATCTTGCCATGTATGCAAATATGCCAACATCATGAATAACTTGTACATTAACACATGGCATCATCATGGATAACTTGTACATTAACACATGGCATCATCACATAATAAACATATTCATCATATCAATGGCAAACATTAAAGCATGGCATGTGAACATATCATATATTCAAATTTCAATCTCAATCAATCAAACAAACTACAACCCGCTAACCATTCCAATACACTTGCCTCCACCACGGGCGACGGATTGGCGAGAAGTAGAAGGCACTCCCGGGGTCGCACCACCTGCACATAGGGACCACACACTCACAATCATGTCCACAAAATAGTACGCAAACCCTCTTCTATCCTGACCTCACCAACTACTCGCAAAACCCAAAAACAGAGGTTCTGTCCCGTCGGGACAGCAGCATTCCAAAAGGCATAACTCGGGTTCTAAGACTCCGAATGAATTAAACGAGTACATTCTCGCGTAGCTTAGGAAATTTCCCAACTTTTTCTAAGTATATGGGAAAGCTGATTCGGACTCTAAAGTTGTTTAATCTACAAAATACCGTGATCTGTTCCAATCACGTCACAGATTTAAACACGCTCGGTAAAACAGCCATAACTTTCAAACGGCTGATCGGAATTACGCGTTCTTTATACGCACTGAAAGGTATTGAAATTACCTACAACTTCTTCAACAGGCGGACGTCCAAATTCGGAATCTAAATTGGTGAAAAACCGAACCCTAGGTCGACTGCTCATGCTGTCCAAAACAGAGAACGTGACAACTTCTAGATTTCATCTAATCTACTCAATTCCAGCACCACCAATTGATCTAAAAACATGATAATGACCCTTAGAACAGTACCTAGATCAACCCCAAGGTTTCCCATGGCCATACTTTCGCCCGACGCACGAGAACCCAATAGATCTCCTCCCGGATCGCTCCTCGCTCCTTGAGACATGATGATAGTAATAGTGCCCTGAACTAGGTGTATGGATTAATTTTAATGTGCTGTTGATCCTCTTTGCTTAGCTATAGATGTTTGTGTGGTTGGTTTTGGTTTAATTGTTTATGATGATGTTTTATCCATTATATATTGCTGCTTTAGATGTCTTATGTTATGAAATATTTTGCTATGATATTGCTATTGTTCAAATCATGATAAAACAAAGCAGATGCTGCCGAAATTTCGGTGTTTAGCATTTGTGCCTTTGCTGAAAATTTGTCTTCATGTATGGTATTTAGTTGATGTTTAGTCTTTGTTTGGTAACATTCGGGCATACTAGATGCCGGGGTGTTATAGGAGGGGGGTGGGGCGTATGGCAGCAGGGGGAGCCCCTTTTTACCAGCCCAAACAGGTCTCCAACTCCCACATGGACTCAAACTCTTCCCCACCAAGGCCCACGACCCTTTCCCCTAGGCCTAAACTCCCCCGGAAAGGCCCAAATCCCTGGAAACGGCCCGGAAACGCAAATAAACATCATATCGTAGGGTTTTAACCTTAATTCCACATTTTATAATGTTTTTGACCTCAACATTCACATTTTGTAATGCCACAATCTCTAATTTCACATTTTATAAAGTCTCGGCATTCCGTAGTGTCACATTCCCCCCCTTAAACAGGATTCGACCTCGAATCCGAAAGACGCCAAAATCAACCACAAAGTCCCCAATGGACAAGACTTCTCTGCAGCACAAAATATTCGCACAACGACTCAATCCGGAACAAACAACAAGCGGGTTCCCAAAACCAACACTTACCTAAAAGTATTGATCTAGCTCAACTAAGGGCAACCTCTCACAGTTCAACCTTCACTTCAATTCCCAAATAGAATCTGCTTCAACCACAAAGGGCTCCATCAACCCAAGTCGCTCGAATCCTCACGACAAACACTTCACACTTCTATCACAACCAACCTGACTACCACACTCCATTAAACTCAACATGACATAATCAAAGCAAGTCACAATTCCTTTAACGACCTCTCTACATTCCCGAAAATTTCCCTCGAGGTGAATAACTCACTAACGCACACTTGCCCTTCCGATACACGATCATACTAATATTTTATTCCATCCTCTCCCCGGCAAGACTCAAACCCACAAACCCCTAGTTAAGACAATTGCTTACGGCAGACAATTATCATCGAACTACCGCCAACTTCACTTCCACCCATCGCTACTCTTAATAAAGGTTAAACCCATACATCATCAACCTCCATCACAAACCACCCTTATACCACTAAGGTTCGACACCTAGCCCCAAGCTAGGATCAGAAACCTTACCAAACCACAATTGGTTCCTTTCTTAAGAGGGTCTCACCCTCACACAAAACACTTAGCTATCAAGCCTCCAAGTGGACCACACACGACAACTCAAACCCAAAGCGTTAACAACCATTTTTGGAAATAATTCGACAATAACCAAAGAGCATTCATTTTAAGAATTTTTTAAAATAATATTATTTTAATCAAAATTTACAGAAATAATATGCCGAAAAGAAAATAGCAAAACTACCCTCGTGTCCATTTGAATTGGCGACAGGGTCCTGTCGCCATTTGAATTGGCGACAGATTCTGTCGCCATTTCAAATGGCGACAAGCATCCAGCCTCCGTCAAAGATTGGAAATGTCGAGTTTGCCCTTGTCGCCATTTGAAATGGAAATACCCTCCTGTCGCCAATTGAAATGGATATAGGAGGGCAAACTCAATAAATTAAGGAAAAAACATATTTAGCTGTGATAATTGATGTTGTAATGTATAAAATTACAATTATGAAGGATAAGTAATGTGAAAGGGTGAAAAAATATTATTGAACTTTATATACTTTAAAATATATATATGCAGCACATGTATAAGGAAAATTTTGAATTCTATACACAATATTTACTGTATTTTCAAATCTCTACAACATTTTTGTGTATTTATAAAAACCCAACCGTATTCGGCTCATTGCATCATGAAACCTGAAATTGCATCTCCGGTATATGGAAAACCAGACATGTTTTATTCGGTCAACGCTAAACCGAAAATCGGTGTATTTGGAACGCCGAAATGACAATAGTGAACAGTACCTTGTCCGGTTCACCCGGAACAAGGCCAGCCAATCTATTTGTTTTGTTTATTTCGGATTTTTGAAACCGAGTTGATAAAAATGCAGATAAGTTTCGATGTACTGGTCACATTAAATTCGACTTTTTCATAATCGGTTGTTGCTTATTTGTATTTTCGAAAACCGGTGACTATGTATCCATATGACATGATGAAATTTGATATTTTAATGCTGAAGAATTCTGAGCTCCTCACGAAGGTGTTACATTTTACGTATATGTCAAGAAAACCAATGTCAAGAACCAAACATTGCAAATTCAGAGGGTTGTACAACTTGTACATGCATGGATAATTCCAGTCTAATAGGCTAGCTTTCATGGCTCAACAGGAAAGGAAAGGAATCAATCAAAGAAGGCTACCAATTGATGACTGATTTTACGATCATTGTGAAAAGCACGTATATGCAGGTAGTAACCTTAGGAACAAAACTCAACGTTAGTAGTGCACATGTAACGAAAGTTTAGATGATGAAAGGAGCAACAGATTATATTACAATGACATTACAACAGTGACGATATTTCTAGGAGAAGTGACGATAACACTGGTTGTCATGGTGGAACAAGTGATCGTTCCGTCTATGTTCGTAGAGTGGGAACGATGCCATACATTTTCTACATATTACATCACCCGTCATTCTTTTGCGATTTGTTCTCGGACACCGCTCAATCTCTCTTATGAAAGAGCTCCATGGCCGTGGGTAGTGCTCCCAGTTGCTGCCGAATGGGTAGCCTATGCCATACGTCTCTGGGGTATAAGAAGTAACTTGGTTGTGTGCATTCTGTGGAGTTCTGCCCTCCCATATGGGCATGCCATCCCGATTTCAGCGTCCCCTATGTTAATACCGCTCGGGTTCCCTGATGGTCTCAGTAACCCGGCAAGGATTTCTTCCGTTGTGCGCATCTCGGCCGCTTCCCCTTGTCCCCTACTTAGAGTGGAGGAACCCTCTTCCACTTCCTCGTTCCTTGGAGACGTCTTCTTTGTTTCGGCTCGCACTCCACTATATGGTGCAGGAGGTGCGTGTTGGGCTTGTCCTTGTATAATCGGAGCGTGCCTGCAGTCCATACAAAGATGTATGCCGTGGTCGCTGCAAAATACCTTGGGCGTACTCGGTCCTGGCTTTTCGAGGCTTAAAGTAGCACCACTGAGAGGGTTGCTCCCCAGCTTATCCCATATGGGAAGTTTGAGATGTGGGTGGTACTTCTCCGGATCCACCCAGTTGAAGTAGGCGCACCATTCATCCTCGGCCAAGGGGCACCGGTAGAATCTCCGGTCCGCTAGATCCCCTTGGCAGGTATCAACGACTGCTTGCAGGTCGTGATAGCAAAATTCGGGGCTTTCGGGTGCGGGCCCTTGAGGAGGTTTCTCCTTTGACTTTATCCATTTTGCATGTTTCTTCTTGGAGTCCTGTATACGATGAAGAGGTTTAGAATTACTACTTTGTGACTGCGTAACATTAGCATGTCGCATGGAACTCACCGATTGGTTGCTCTCTTGCCCACCGGCCCTAAACTCCGGTCGACTAGAAGGGGGACATATCCCGGCGGCCTCTCCCATCGGGTGAAGTTCTCGGGCGAAGTGGGGTAGGCGTCGTGGCAGTTGTTGAGAAATTCGTAGTCACGTCGTTCCGGCCCGTCGATCCATTGGAAGAAGCAACACCGGTCCATGCGCTACAAAAGAAAAACGACGCATGAAATGGTAGTGGTACCCTTAACTTCAATGACACCAGTAGGTTTACCTCATAGCCGTGTGCACAACAGTAATGAGCGTGGGCGGCCGTAGCTCCGTGGTTAGACTGCATCATCTTCGCCGGAAGGTTGCAGGCGCAATTAGGTCGGGGCAACTCCGGAAGAACTGGAGCATCAACACAACTCGCATCCGGGTATTCGGGGGGGGTTTAAGTTTCGCTTCTTTCAAGAAGGCGACAGAGAACGACATCGTAGCCTAATTTGTGTAAAGTGTGCGTAAGTTTATTGTCACCGTTGGTAATGGAAGTGTATCCCTCCACCGGTTTTATAGTGGTGGCGAGTTAGATAGCCTGTCATCCACTTGGCAAAGATGCATGACCTGTCTCCCCTCTCCGAAAGCTGCACAACCTGTCACATCATTAGCAAAGCTGCATCACCTGTCACCCTTCGTGAAAGCTGCACGACATCGTGGTCCAATAAGTCTGAGAAAGCTGACAACAGCGTGTTGTCAAGTCGCATTGAGGGTGACCGATCGTGCAGCTTTTATTGAGGGTGGCAGGTCGTGCAGCTTTTATTGAGGGTGGTAGGTCATGCAGCTTGCATTGAGGGTGATAGGTCAAGCAGCTTACATTGAGGGTGACTGGTCGTGCAGTTTTGATTGAGGGTGGTAGGTCGTGCAGCTGAGGGTGATAGGTCGTGCAGCTTTGTGTTGTCTCGTATGGCTTGTAACGACAAATCATATTAAAGGCATAAAATACAGCGTTGAAATGGATAAGTTACAACATAACATTACAACGCGGGAAAAACAACGGTGGAATACGAAGCCTTACCAACGTACATGACGGGTGCCTCACTAATACATATTATTTTAACAACTCTAGCGATACAGATTACAACTCTCTTCGCATATAAATTCTCAACGCCCAATAACCCTAAGTATTATAGTCGCAAGACAAACCCTAACGATGTAGGATTTTCGGCGGCCCGTAGAAATGCATGTTGGAAGTTATTTTTTGGGCCGAATGTACCAGATTTGCTATTAGGTATACGGACTACCATATTCTGTAAAAATATCTCAGTTACAACTCTCTTCGCATATAAATTCTCAACGCCCAATAACCCTAAGTATTATATTCACAAGACAAACCCTAACGATGAAGGATTTTCGGCGGCCCGTAGAAATGCATGTTGGAAGTTATTTTTTCGGCCGGATGTACCAGATTTGCTATTTGGTATACGGACTACCATATTCTGTAAAAATATCTCAGTAACAACTCCCTTCGCATATAAATTCTCAACGCCCAATAACCCTAAGTATTATATTCAAGACAAACCCTAACGATGAAGGATTTTCATGCCCGTAGAAATGCATGTTGGAAGTTATTTTTTGGGCCGGATGTACCAGATTTGCTATTTGGTATACGGACTACCATATTCTGTAAAAATATCTCAGTAACAACTCTCTTCGCATATAAATTCTGAACGCCCAATAACCCTAAGTATTATATTCGCGCACAGACCCTAACGATGAAGGATTTTCGGCGGCTCGTAGAAATGCATGTTGGAAGTTATTTTTTGGGCCGGATGTACCAGATTTGCTATTTGGTATACGGACTACCATATTCTGTAAAAATATCTCAGTTACAACTCTCTTCGCATATAAATTCTCAACGCCCAATAACCCTAAGTATTATATTCGCACACAAACCCTAACGATGAAGGATTTTCGGCGGCCCGTAGAAATGCATGTTGGAAGTTATTTTTTGGGCCGGATGTACGAGATTTGCTATTTGGTATACGGACTACCATATTCTGTAAAAATATCTCAGTTACAACTCTCTTCGCATTTAAATTCTCAACGCCCAATAACCCTAAGTATTATATTCGCGCTACTGCGTTGTAATGTACTCAATAGGCATCTACATTATTTTTTCTGCGTTGTAATGTTATGTTGTAACTGTTATTTTCCTTGTGCGTGCTACTGCTTTTGGCTGCGTTTCCCTAAGGCTTTATGCCATTGTTGCCGCTGTGCTGGGTCTCCGATGTTCGCTTCCTGTAATCTCTCGCGCTCAAACGAGGAAGTCGTCAAACCATGCAAGGCGGATTCATTGAGATAAAACATACGAAAAGATAAACCAGTTGAACAAAGTCATTGTTGCACAGAATGAACTGATAGTACTAAAAGATAAAACTAAAACAAAAACTAGCTACGGCCCCTGCGAGGGGTGACGCCGCGTGTGGCCCCAGGCCTCCTCCGACGCTGAACATGCCCGGCTGAATATGTCAGCGGGTCAGGAGGAACTCCGTGAGAACCCCTAGTAGTGCGACGTGGTGGAGTCGGAGTAGTGAAGGGGTCCCTGCCGACCGATCGGTCCGGCGCTGGTCGACCTGGCTTACCGATCGGGTCCGGCGCTGGTCGACTGGCGCCGGCCGACCGGGTCCGGCGCGAGGCGAGCCGAAGCGACCAAGGATATCCTCCATCGCCGCTCTTTGGGGGACCGGGCCGATCGTGAAGAACATCGGTGTCGCTAATGGGCTCGAGCCGCCAGAGTGGGTCGCGCTACGGTCATCGACTTTGTTGAGAAATGTTTCACGTTAGCACACATAATGTAAAAAATGTAGTAGACAAGGACAGAGCGTAAAGGTGTACTGTAGGGTCGCCGCCACCTGGAGCCCCGGTACATCCGGAGGAGGGGCGAGTGGCGCAGCTTTGGGTGCGGTGCGAACCCGCCGCCCACGCATACGTGACGAACGACCGGGACCTGTGCCGCCACATCGCCCTCAACCTCGTGCCCGACGTAAGGTGGACGATGCGAGCGGACTTGTCGACAACACCTCGCAAAGATCGCTCTCACCTGATCTATGGTCGCGTTGCCCGTGTCGATAGCTGCTACCATCGAGGCCGCGTCGTCGTGCACCTCCCGGGCAATGTCACCCTGTGAAAATGGCTTGTTAGTTCTATGCATGCAGGGTATACAACTTGTGGGAGCAAGTACTAACCACGCGGTGAAAAGCAGAGTCCGGTTGTGTAGGGTAGGTGTCCGCTGTGGAGGGAACGTGCCTCGGAGGTGACTCCACCACATGCACAACTCGAACGCGTGTGCGCGGGCTGTACCACCGGATGTAGTCGTCGTACGTGGCGTGGTCGTAAGGGGCAGTCTCCTCATGCACATCTGCCAAAGCCTGCGCCCACTGCTCAACATGAGGAATCATGCGTGTCGCCCAGCTCGTAGTAGGGCCTAAGCCCTTGCGTGTCAGTTTGCATTAGTCGATTTGCAACGAAAACTTCATTAGTAATATATGCAATTAAATGAGATGTTAAATAATTGTAACAGAGATGGAAAGCAATACTAACGAGTGGACGCTAGCCAGGACGATGGCACCTACAGGTGGGGGGAACTCCTGACGGAGGCCAAACTGCCGCATGACACGGTGGGCCGCGTACGTCTCAACGCACACGTTGAAAACCAAGTGACGCCGTGTGAGCCAATAGGCGGCGTCACTGGTGCACTGCAGCGAAAGTCCGTGAGGAGCTCGCGCGTCGACAAGCTCCGGAAGGTAGGGCCGCCAAAATGACGCGGTCATCTGTCAGCTAGTCAAACATCGCTTTGTACTCAGGGTACGAAGCGTGCGACGTAACTGGGGCGAAAGTGGGCTGCAAAAACAAGGAATACACCAACGTTAGTACAGAATAGTATTGATAAAAATTATTTCACAAACAAGGTAATATATTATGTGGTACTAACCCGTCGGCGACACCACAAAGACCCCATGGTAGGGCGGTCGACCTCATCTCCAACTGCTCCGTAGAACTTGTCGCCTGTAGGACCGAGTAGGCAACTAGAGGGGAGGTGAATAGATGCTGAATAAAATTCAACTATTTCTTTCGGAAAATTAAAGACCCCTAAATAGCGGAAGAATATTTAATATCGTAGAGATAAAAACCCTAGATTAATTAGCGAGACAAGTCGAACAAAAATCAAAACTAGTTCTATCAAAAATCGAACAATCCTTCTAATCAAGAATCAAAGCGAAAAAAAATAAGAGAATATTGCATAAACTTATCTTTTTATTCCAAAGCCATCTTCAACAAGATGACACCAAAAATCTTCTAATCTTCAATGATTAGAAAACCCTAAACAAACTAATAGAGCATACAAGCTCTTCTTTGCACCTTGTGCTTGATTGAACAATTGTTTGCTTGATTGATTCTAAGCACCTAGAACCCCCTATTTAAAGGACAAGAGAACAGGAATCCTTTTCCTATTCTTCATCTTCACATTGACTCGGACATCGCATAGCCTTGACTGCATAACTCGGATTGCTCTTGCACCGTTGTTCAATCGGACAAAGAAAACTAATTCGGCTCCTCCACCGAATCGTATTGCACAAGCCACCACATGCCAACCGATCGGACATAAAGTCCAGCCATTAAATGATGTGTCGGCCAGCTCATGAACCACACACAAAGATGACACTACACATTAACCCACATGCACCCTTCACGTCACTATGCATTCACGTCATGTACACAAGCCACTCACACACATGCATGCACACAGCACTCACGCATGCATGCAGGCACACACACACGATGCACTCACGCACACATGCACATTAAATGCATTTGTATGCATGCACACACACACACACTTGCATGCACACACATGCATATATACTGTATCTACATATGCATTTTAAAAATTTCGTAAACATGCGTACGACCCGCCTGCCGCTACGCTGCAATGATCTCGATCTCACGTGCACTGTTCTCTAGTCCGAACGTCTCGCATGACACCCTCGACCCTCACGACCTCAGTTCCTCCCTGAACCTAGTCTCAGTCCTGTCACCGACCACGTTCGACCTCAAGCAACACCTGCACGTGAACAAAAACACAAAAACAATTTCCGAGCCCAAGTCCGCGACTTGACTCAAGTTAATCCATGCAACCACTCACACGAGCGCATTGCATCAAATAAAATCAACCAAAAACATAATTAAAAATCAGACCAAACTCTTTTGCAAAATCTGAATCTTTTCAAATAAAGAAACCAAAAAATAAATCGTTTCAAATTGGTTTCAAATCCTTTTCAAATACTGAACCAAAATCAAATCAACTCAAATCTTTTCAAATCTCTTCGAATATTCAAATACTCATCATCAAAAACACATAGATCAAAAAAAAATGATCCTTCAATCTCCCCCTTGATGAGTAATTTGACAAAACACAATAAGATTTGAGAAGAGTATAGAAAAAAAAATGAGAGTTTGAGACCCAAAAGATTCCAAGACCAAGTAAAGACCAAGTTCTCAAACAGTTTGAAATTCTCCTCTCTTTTTATTTTTCTTCTTCTTGACTTTTGCTCTCCCCCTTTTTGACAAAATAGTCATCAAGATCTCAAAACTCCCCCTTAATGAATGCAGTATCTCAAGCTTTGAAGTATATTCAAGGTATATAACCAAAGTAAAGCATTTGGAGAGTTTTTACGAGAGTTTTCATATTTTGTATCAATTTATCCAATGAGAAAGCAAATTGTGAGAATATGGAGGCTCTAACACATAGAATAGTTGTTGCATAAGCAAATTAGAGCAAACAAGTAAAATGTCATAAACTGATTTTGCCAAAGCTAAAAAGAAATCTATCATGAGCAAAGAGAGACTTTCAAATTCACTAATGTTTGTCTCAAGCCTTTTCAAAAATTTGAATTTCCTTTTTCTATTTTAGCAAGTTTGACAATTTTGCTTTGTGATCAACAGGGATGACAAGTAACTGCACACTAGCCCATACTTGTGTATGAGTAGGTAGTTCTTTCTTGTATCTTTCTCAGTTTAAATTGGCAAGTGGCTTCACATTGTTCTGAACTTTTGTTTAGACAAGTAGCCTTTTCTTGCATCTTTTGAATTGAAATCCCTGGCAAGGAAGCTGCACATTGTACTAAACTTGTGTTTAGCCAAGTAGCTTTTGCTTGCATCTTTTTCAACTTGCTTTTAATATTAAAACACTGATTTTGCTTGAGACTCATAATGATCATTTGAAGTCCAACAAAAGCTCACACATAGTTTCTAATCAGCTCTAGCCTTTCAACAGATGACAAGAAACTTTTAAGCCTATTTCACAAATGCAATACCATAATGAACAAGAGCCAAAATATTCTCGAAAAGCATCTCAAATTGAATTATTTTAGTCTTTTAGTCTTTTAGTGATAAGTGAAGCAATGTAGCATTAATTTGACTATATACACAAGAATAGTCAACAAAGCTTTGTACTACATGATGCAATGAAAACAGAGGAGTTTTCTTTAAGTGTAACGTCAAAATAGCTCCTTGTAGTAACCAAAGTCAAGTAACACAAATGAAAGAGTTAAAATCAAGACTCTCAAATCAACCCATGGGGATGAATGATCCCAAGTTCGCCGCGTAAGAAAGCAAAGCGAGAAGAATCAAGCGGCTTAGTGAAAATATCAGCAATTTGAGCATCCGAATCAACAAATTTCAGTTCAATAGCTCCTTTTTCAACATGATCTCTAAGAAAATGATATCGAACATCAATGTGTTTAGTCTTTGAATGTTGAACAGGATTTTTAGCGATGTGAATTGCACTAGTATTATCACAAAGAAGTGGAACACTATTAAAGTTAATGCTGTAATCTTTAAGAGTTGAAGTGATCCAAAGAATTTGAGAACAACAACTAGCGGCTGCAACGTATTCAGCTTCAGCAGTAGATTGAGCAACTGAGGACTGTTTCTTAGAAGACCATGAAACAAGTGAAGTGCCAAGAAAATGACATGTGCCAGAAGTACTCTTTCTATCTAATCTACACCCCGCAAAATCAGCATCAGAATATCCTAGGAGTGTAAGCGAAGAAGAACAAGAATACCAAATGCCAAATTCATAAGTGGAGCGAAGATACCTGAAAATTCTTTTAATTGCTTGTCGATGTGATTCTCGAGGAGAGGCTTGAAATCGAGCGCACAAACATACTGCAAAATGTATGTCAGGCCTCGAAGCAGTCAAGTACAGAAGTGATCCAATCATGCTTCTGTATTCCTTTTGGTCCATTTCGACACCATTCTCGTCAGGGTCCAAAATTGTTGTTGTGCTCATTGGAGTAGATACTGACTTTCCTTCTCCCATGTCGAATTTCTTTAGTAGCTCCTTTGTATACTTGGATTGGTGCAGGAAGATCCCTTCTTTCGCTTGCTTGATTTGAAATCCAAGGAAGTATGTCAACTCTCCCATCATACTCATCTCGAATTCCCTGGACATCAGCTCAGAAAAATGCAACACAAGAGAGTGGGAAGATCCTCCAAAGATAATATCATCCACATAAATTTGCACCACAAGGAATTGATCATTTGAATTTTGAGTAAACAGAGTTTTATCAACTTTTCCCATCTCAAAATTATGATGAAGCAAGAAGCCTTTTAATCTGTCATACCAAGCACGAGGGGCTTGTTTTAATCCATAAAGAGCTTTTGACAAATGATATACATGATTAGGAAATTTTTCATTTTCAAAACCAGGGGGTTGTTTCACAAAAACTTCTTCTTCTATAAAACCGTTTAGAAAAGCACTGTTCACATCCATTTGAAATAACTTAAAACCTTTTGAAGCTGCAAAAGCCAAGAGGATGCGAATAGCTTCTAAACGAGCAACAGGAGCAAATGTTTCATCAAAATCAATTCCTTCAAGTTGAGAATATCCTTGAGCTACAAGTCTAGCTTTGTTTCTAACAATTATTCCATCTTCATTTAACTTGTTCTTAAAAACCCATTTTGTTCCAATAATGTTTTGATTTTTAGGAGGTTCCACTAAAGACCAAACTTTATTCCTTTCAAAGTTTTCTAACTCTTCATGCATCGCATCTACCCAAGAACTATAAGTTAAAGCATGAGTAATGTTCTTAGGTTCAAAATTTGCAACAAAAGCAGAATGCATGCATAAAAGAGTTTGAGATGAATTAGAACGTGTCACCCTTTCATGAAGACTTCCAATAATTTGTTCAGGAGGATGGTTCTTTAAAACAGTATGGGGAGGTCCAGTTGTTTCACTGTCGTGGGAGGTGTAGGAGAATCAAGTAATAGTCACATCAATTTGTTCAGAACATCTTCCCGTTCGTAAGTATGAGCTCATCATCATCATTATCTTCATCATTTTCTTGAATCTTTTATCCAAAAAGATTGGCTCTAAATCTTCTCGTGAACCTGAAATGTCGGGTCTAGCCTGTGGCTAGCCTCATCAAAAGTAACATCGCATGTCTCCAACAATTTGTTAGTCGATAAATCAAGTACACGATATCCACGAGAGTGCAACGAATAGCCAAGAAAAATACCATCTGTACTACGAGCTTCGAATTTATCAAGATTTCCATGTTTAAGAATAAAGCATTTGCAACCAAACACTCGTAAGTGAGAAACAGATGGTTTACGATCAAATCTCAGTTCATAAGATGTTTTACCAAGTAAAGCTCTGAGATAGACCCTATTTGATATATAGCAAGCAGAAGAAATTGCCTCAGCCCAAATTTTCTTGAAGTGTTGTATTCATCTAGCATAGTTCTAGCCATTTGAATCAAAGTTCTATTTTTCCTTTCTACAACACCATTCTGTGAGGGAGAATATGGCGAAGAAAATTGATGTTCAATCCCATTAGTTTCACAAAAAGATTTAAACAAGGCATTTTTGAATTCTGTACCATTATCTGTTCTTATGGCTTTCAATGAGTTAGGCAATTCATTTATCAATCTCTTAATGAAGACATGAAAGAGTCCAAAAATCTCATCTTTTGAAGACAGAAAATGCACCCAAGAGTATCTCGAATAATCATCAACTATTACTAGAAAGTACCACTTACCTCCAGCTGATTGTACTCGAGATGGTCCTACTGTATCCATGTGAAGAAGTTGACCGGGGCCAGTGGTCATTATAGTAGAGACAGGAGCATGAGGGGCTCCAACCATCTTACCATGTCGACAGGAAGCACAAATAATGTCTTTGCAAGATTTTAATTTTGGCAAGCCACGAATTAAGTCTAGACCACTCAATCTAGATAACAGATTAAAGCCCATGTGACCTAACCGACGATGCCAAAAATTGAGATTTCTAGATTCTGAAGCAACAAAACAATGTGAACTTGAAGCATTGCTAAAATTTGCTATGAAAATTTTTCCAAGTCTAGATATCTCAAGAGTCAAGTTTCCAGAAGCATCGAGTACTCTACATGCATTTGGTTTAAAACTCACTTCAAAGTTTTCATCCAACAATTGAGATACAGACAGAAGGTTGAATTTCAGTTTAGACACCAAAGAGACATTCTTTAAAGTAAAGTGATCATTCACCTTCACAAGACCTTTTGCAATGACGCGTCCAAAGAGTAGCATCTCCAAAAGTGATCATTTCGTTCCCAGATGCTTTTGTTAGGGAGGAGAACCAACTTGGGTTGCCTGTCATGTGTTGGCAGCATCCTGAATCAACAACCCAGATGTTCTCCTTCCCTTCTCGTACCACCTACATGTTATGAACAGAAGATGTTGAGGATTCAGCGCTGGGGTTAGAGAAATATGATTTAGGTATCTAGCACTAAATCACTCGACGAGGAGGTGATCGTACAAAAGCTTGTGAATGCAAAGTAGATGAATTTCCAGGTATTTTGTTTGCTTTCACTAGCGGAACATGTGGAGAAATGATACGTGTTTGTTTAAAGTTAGACTTAGCCTTTGAATTTTCCTTTCTCTGTTGTTTGGCTAGTCTAAAACAAAAATTCATCAAATGACCATCTTTTCCACAATGAGTGCAATTGTACTTAACAAATGGTTTGACTTTAGAAGTAGAAGCAACATTTGCATTCATCATAGTAGAAGATAAAATTCCAGCAGATTTGAAGACAGTTTTCTCAGGTTCTTTGACAATTTCAAACTTTCCACTTTCAAGAGTTTTAACAATAGTAGGAGCATATGATTTGTGATGAGCATAAGGATCAAAACCTAAACCTTTGTGATGAGTGCTGACTCTTGATTGATCCAAAATCATATTTAGATTTTTCTTTCCTTTAGTAAAACGTTCTAAAGACTTTTCCAAGTAATCAATTTTTCGAGAGAGTGTTAAACAATTATTACAGGAAACATCTACTTTTTCTTTTTGCTTGCGACAAGTTGAGCATGAAAGAACTTCATGTGTAAGCAAATCATTAAACAATTGAGTAATCTTAGCATCTGCATCATGCAACTTCAATTCTAGTATGGGACATTTAGAACAAGAAGTTTGACCATGTAAACCATCAGTAGAGCAACCAACATTTTTCACAAGTTTTTCATTTTTCAATTGTTTGGCATAAACTTGTTCTAGTTTAATCATATGTTCCTCTTTTAGAGATTTAATTTCAAATTTGAGATCTAAGCAAGAATCACATGTCTTTTCAGAATTTGAATTTCTAAGATCAAAGTTTTCAATTTTCAGCATGGATAGATCTTTCTCTAAGTTTTTATTTTTGAGTGAAGATTTTCTTAAAGATTTTCTCAATATGACTAAAACTTCACAAAGCTCATCATACGAAGGTATTACCTCATCACCGTCGCTGGAGGTGCTGTCGTTGTCACTAGAATCACTAGTGTTCCCTTTCGCCATGAAGCACAGTCCGGTGAAATCTTTCTCGTTCAGCTTCGTTTGCTTCGCTTCCTTCTCATCGTCAGTTGAATCATCAATGTCGCTTAAGTCTAAGCGACCAATTGCCGCGAAGACTTTGTTGAGCATCTTCTTTGTCCGTTGTTTATTTTTGTCCTTGCTCTCTTTTGGCCGGAAGGATTTGGAGGAGTTGCTTTGCTCCTTCTCCTCTTTATCTTTGTTCTTGAAACAGTTAGCACGGATGTGCCCGGCCTTGCCGCAGTTGTAGCAGTGGATGGAGGCTCCTCTTCTCTCCCTTGATCTCATGTAAGCTGCATTGACACGCTTGGAAAGAAGAGCAAGTGTATCTTCTGGTATTTGATCTAGCTGTTCATCACTAAGAGCACTCAAAGCAGTAATGGAATATGATGATGAAGAACTAGTAGCATTATCATATGAAGAATTAGCATTAAGAGCCATAGAGTTATCATTGGAAGTTCTTGAAACAATGTCTATCTCAAAAGTCTTAAGACTAGAATATAGTTTATCCAAAGTCATTTCACTCATCTTGTGAGCTTCCCTAAAAGCAGTCACTTTCATTTGCCAGATTTTAAGATCAAGAGATGATAGGAAATGTCTAGCATTTTCAGAGTCAGTGTACTTTACATCTACAGCTCTAAGATTGTTTAAGATTCTGTTAAAGCGAGCAAAACAATCATCTAGAGATTCTCGAGTTCATTTCAAATCTAGTGTATTCCTTTTAAATTGATCTTGCCTAGCTTCTTTTACAGTCGGTGCCCTCATGATAATCTTGAAGAGATTTCCAAATTTCATGAAGCGTGAGTAAATGACAGACTCTATCGAATTCTTTTCTAGCAAGTCCTTAAAGCAATATGTTTCTAGCTCTATTATTGTTTTCAACATCTTTTTCAAACTCGATTTTATCAATATCATCATTAGAAGGAAGCTCAGATTTAAATTTTTACCTTGCGCCAAATCGCGTTACCTTGAGCTTGAAGATATGCAACATCCGGATCCGCCCGAGTGGGGAAGTCTGTGCCATCGAAGATTGGCGGCTTGTTTGAGTATTTCTCTGTTGCCATAATCTTACCGTTTACTAATCACTGTTAAGATGGATTAGTAGAGCCTTGCTCGATACCACTTGTAGGACCGAGTAGGCAACTAGAGGGGGTGAATAGATGCCGAATAAAATTCAACTATTTCTTTCGGAAAATTAAAGACCCCTAAATAGCGGAAGAATATTTAATATCGTAGAGATAAAAACCCTAGATTAATTAGCGAGACAAGTCGAACAAAAATCAAAACTAGTTCTATCAAAAATCGAACAATCCTTCTAATCAAGAATCAAAGCGAAAAAATAAGAGAATATTGCATAAACTTATCTTTTATTCCAAAGCCATCTTCAACAAGATGACACCAAAAATCTTCTAATCTTCAATGATTAGAAAACCCTAAACAAACTAATAGAGCATACAAGCTCTTCTTTGCACCTTGTGCTTGATTGAACAATTGTTTGCTTGATTGATTCTAAGCACCTAGAACCCCCTATTTAAAGGACAAGAGAACAGGAATCCTTTTCCTATTCTTCATCTTCACATTGACTCGGACACTGCATAGCCTTGACTGTACAACTCGGATTGCTCTTGCACCGTTGCTCCAATCGGACAGCAAAAACTAATTCGGCTCCTCCACCGAATCGTATTGCACAAGCCACCACATGCCAACCGATCGGACATAAAGTCCAGCCATTAAATGATGTGTCGGCCAGCTCATGAACCACACACAGCATGACACTACACATTAACCCACATGCACCCTTCACGTCACTATGCATTCACGTCATGTACACAAGCCACTCACACACATGCATGCACACAGCACTCACGCATGCATGCAGGCACACACACACGATGCACTCACGCACACATGCACATTAAATGCATTTGTATGCATGCACACACACACACACACTTGCATGCACACACATGCATATATACTGTATCTACATATGCATTTTAAAAATTTCGTAAACATGCGTACGACCCGCCTGCCGCTACGCTGCAATGATCTCGATCTCACGTGCACTGTTCTCTAGTCCGAACGTCTCGCATGACACCCTCGACCCTCACGACCTCAGTTCCTCCTCCTGAACCTAGTCTCACCTCACACCGACCACGTTCGACCTCAAGCAACACCTGCACGTGAACAAAAACACAAAAACAATTTCCGAGCCCAAGTCCGCGACTTGACTCAAGTTAATCCATGCAACCACTCACACGAGCGCATTGCATCAAATAAAATCAACCAAAAACATAATTAAAAATCAGACCAAACTCTTTTGCAAAATCTGAATCTTTTCAAATAAAGAAACCAAAAAATAAATCGTTTCAAATTGGTTTCAAATCCTTTTCAAATACTGAACCAAAATCAAATCAACTCAAATCTTTTCAAATCTCTTCGAATATTCAAATACTCATCATCAAAAACACATAGATAAAAAAAAATGATCCTTCAATCGCCATACGGCTGCAGGTCTATATGTGGACGTCCGATCTGGAACCTCTCGAACGACCACAACTGAAGCAGTAGCGGACACCCAGCGAGAACGGATGAGTCCGTGGTGCGATGGCACCCATCGCAAAGAGCACGGTAGGTGGCCGCCAAGATCTGCCGGTCCCCTGCCACCGTGGGATATGATCCATGTCGACCTCCGCGATCGCCCCGCGAATCGATCAAGTGCTTGTCGACGGTGTCTCCGTGGCTCGAGCTGAACATGACCCAGCCGAATAGCCAGATCAGGTACGCCTCGAAGTGGCGGGTGACGACGTAGTCCTCCGCTCCGGTCGCCATCCTCTCGGGCTGCAAAAGGCTATGGTTAGCAGCGGAACTGAAAGCGGCTAAAAAAACTACAAAATAAAGCGCAACTTACATAGAACTGAACCAGCCACTTCTACGTAGGGCCGTGCGTAGAAGTGAAAGTGCTGTACCCTGCTGGTATCACACCTGCGAACCGGTGCAGGAGGTCCGTCCGCTAGTCAGGGTCGACGTCGACCGGCACCACTGCGTCCCCTGAGCAAGGTAGGCCCAGTAGGTAACTCACATCCTCAAGTGTGGGCGCCATCTCGCCGCACGGAAGGTGGAATGTGTGCGTCTCAGGGCGCCAACGGTCCACCAAAGCGGTCGATAGCTCGGTCGTGCGGGAACCTCCTGGAGGAACCTCTTTGTCTGGTAAATCGACCACGGTCGCCTCCACCATCCTGGCTAATGGAAGCAACCCCGCTTCCCTCAACCTGCATGAAAATATTGTAAGTACGCTGCCTGCACACATAGATGACAGTACATTGAACTTATAGAACCATGTGATTAGTGTACTAACCTCGGAAGCCATCGCGGGTCAATCTGCATGCTCTCATGGGGTGCGCATAGCGTAGGGTGCCAAGCTCAAGAGGTAGCTGCCCGGTGCATGTGGTGGCCAAGTGGCTCGGTGAGTCGCATCTATCACCGGGTCAAGCAACTCGTACGCCATACCTGCAATGTGTAACCCGACAATAGGAAAATAGAAGAACATATCGTTACAAATTGAACACAACAATTACATAAAGAAAGTGCAAACAATCATTCCATAATAAATTTGAAGTACAACAATTTAATCAGTAAGTACATACATAAACGACGTAGAACAATTTAATTGGAAAGTCCATACATTAATGACGTACAACAATTTAATTGTAAAGTCCATACATAAACGACGTACAACAATTTAATTAGAAACTCCATACATAAACGACGTACAACAATTTAATTGGAAAGTCCATACATAAACGATGTACAACAATTTCATTGGAAAGTCCTTACATAAACGACGTACAATAATTTTACTGCCTCTGAACCGTGGGACAATACTTGAAAGTGTGGCCCGTCTCCTTGCAAACTGAACATTTCTTCACACGATGTCCACTTTCCGCTGCATCCATATCGTTCCTTATACGCCTTGTCTGCCGTCGCCCAACACCCTTCAGCCTACTTACATCCGGAATCCACCGTGTCTCCTCCCAGGTATGATGCTCCGTGAATAAACCCACCACTCGAAAACCGTACATTTCCCCACTCCAGGTTGCCATCACTTCTTCCTTGTTGAAGAAATGTGACAAGAATATACCCGATCCATTCGGATTGTTGAGCGTGCCGCCATGACATGTGCGCATGGCCTCGTGTAATGCATTTGAGGCTTATTCTGTGTGCATGCACATGTTTGTCTATGCATGGTGCATTCATGTGTAACTCTCCGCCGGTTTGTCCCACGCCCTGATTTATCTTTACATAGTACCTCAAATCGGAGCTCCCTCGTGCCCATCTTCAATGCTCTATGGATCTCCCCCTTCTTGCCCTTTTCCTCCATGTAGGTACAAATCATCTCGGAGTACTTCACATTAGGGGCATTCATGCGGGCGACACCCCTAGCATAGCGATCCACAAAGTATTTCGTTATGCCACGAAGAACACCCTCCACTATAGCAACCAGGGGAAGTAGCCTCAACCCCCGCATGACCCAATTGTAAACCTCAGCCAAGTTTGTCGTCATGACCCCATACCTGGCGCCATCGGTGTCATAAAGCTGAGCCCATTTCTCCTTAGGCTCATGCTCTATCCATTCGGAGAAGCATTTCATAGCCCTTCCATTCCTCCGAACCAGGTGTGGAGGGTCCGTTGGTAACTCTGCAAGCGCCATCGGGCCTCCCTGCGGAAGTCGTTGGCTTCTTGGCCTCTATTTGTATGCCTTGACGTTAGCTCGCCCAAGTTCTTCCATAGTCTCTCAAATTTTCTTTCCTGGTTCTGGTCGCACAGCCTCTTAAAAGCTTTGTCACTCTTTGTTCCTAAACCGCTTGTAAAATTGGCGCCCATGTGCCGCTTACACCACCTACTACGCAAATCGTGCCATGGATGTGTCTCATCTTCACCTTGCTGCAATTGCACGATCGCCTTTAGCAACCGGGATGCCGATCATGTATGACACACACACCAGGCCGCTGTTCCACGACCCAGCTTTCACGTTCCTTAGAAACCATAGCCAACTATCGGTGTTCTCACCCTCTACGAATGCGAGCGCAGCGGAAGAACTCGATTGTTGCCATCGACTCCTATGGCGGTCAATATCCGCCTTTGTACTTCCCAAATGTAAAAGTCCCATCCACGCATAACAACGGACGGCAATGTCTGAATGCATTGATACACGCAAAAGCAAAGAATGCCCGCTTGAGCAACATCTTCCCAGTGGAAACGCCGTGAAGGTTGCTCAAAATATCGACATAAGTCCCAAAGATTCCTTTCCTTGATCACCTGAAACAACCCTGGCATTCTAATAGGAGTCTTCGTGACGTGCCAAACCTTGCTTCCAATGCCTTCTGCTTCGCTCTCCATGCCTTCGCATAGCTTATCGTGTACTGATACCTCTGCTCTATTGCAAGTATGATGGCACGTGGCTCTAAATCCAGGTTGCCCACAATCTCCCCGTACATTACATTGGCAACAAAGCCGGAAGATATATTTCTATGCGATTGTGTAGACTCACAAAGACACATGCATGCGGCACTACTATAGAACACTTCCAAATTGTGTCCCATTTAGGTTGGTAAGCATGGACACGCCATGGGCAACCTTCCATCTTGCATCTGACATCATACACCCGCTGATCTGACTTAGCAATCCAGAAGGGTCTACGCAGCGACACTGCCCATGCTTTGGATCGCTTCACGCACCTCACCTTTATCCTTGTAAATTGCATCTTGCCGCACCTCATTCCGATTGTACCCCCATTGGACATCTTCACCCTCGTTGACCATCAGTCTGTCGAACCGACACTCATCCCACTCCGCGGGGAAAGGCTCTTCATCCTCTTCATCGTTACTTAAATCCTCGTAGTCCCAGCTCTCTGCGTCCATTGATATCACCAGCGATTCAATATGTTCTCCCTCGTCTGCCACACCCATTGGTTCGTGCACGTCTGCCACACCCATTGGTTCCTGCACGTCTTCCATTGGAACACCAACTTCCTCACCTTGCACTGCCTCCTGAGCCGAACTAACATCATGCCTCACTGAGTATTCTCTTGCTTGGTTGCTCTCCCCAACTTCCTCCTCTTCGTTACCAACAACCTCCTGCTGTTCCTCACGGATGCCCTCTGCTTTCTCAAATGCTTGTGCCAACAATACTAATGGCCATCCTCTCTCAATCGCTGCTCTGACATACGAACTCCATGACTTCGGACCTGTAATTTCAACTAACTCCTAGTACGTACAGTTCCGTCTCCGACACCCTACTCCGTGCAGCTTCACACCATGCAACTCACGGTCCAACGAGAATATTTGGTATAACCATCTTCTAACAGTGCTCCATGAACGCTCATTTGGGCGTGATGCACCAACTACGACACTTGGGAAATGACTTAGTTCCACCCCTTCCACACCCATGTTCGGAATTCCATCTCCGTAATATATCGTAAACTGCACTCGTTCATCCATACCTGTCAGCAATTTCAGCAAATAATTGATGCTATAAAAGTAAATCCAGAGGTATGCTAATACCAATTTCGCCAAATTTTCCGTAGTCCATAAGCCCAAAAAACTAATTTTCAGTGTTTACTACCAAATTTCTGAATTTATTTACTGATTTCTAAACTTTCTGAAAAAGGAAGGGCTAATTCATACTTATTTTCCTACTTTTCCAGAAATTGTTCATGGGATTTTCCCGGCCCATTTGGCTATAAAGGCGATTTGGCCATATACAAGACGACGTCATCAAGCTTATGCGATTATTGCCGTCATTTGGCTTCGGCGGAAGGGCTGGCCAGTTTGGGTCGTGTTACCATCACCGAGCGAAGCGTGGAGGCGACGGGTGAGGCTGGCAAGCCGAGGCAAGTGTGACCGGGGCGCGCACTAAGAACAAAGCCGACGGGGCTGAGGCGAGCAAAGCCGAGGCAAGCATGGCAAACACGGACTACGGGGCCAAAGGTCGCCGTGCTCGAGGTTTGTTCCAAATCGCGAAAACAACGCTAATCGCTAAGTCGCTAAGTGGTTAAACTAATCGCTAATCGCTAAGACAACGCTAATCGCTAAGTCGCTAATCGCTAAGTCTCTAGTCGCTAAGTCGCTAAGTGGTTAAACAAATCGCTTAGTCGCGAAAACAACGCTAATCGCTAAGTCACGAAAACAATACTATTCGCTAAATCGCGAAAACAACGCTAATCGCTAAGTCGTTAATTCGAACACAACGCTAATCGCTAAATTTTTCCTAAGTCACTAAGTCGTCACAACATGATAATACTACTCGCTAAATCACTAAATTAGTCATTAATCTACTCACTAAATTGATAATTTCATACAAAAAAGAAAAAAAATTACCTGCGAAACCGAGATCTTCTTCTTCCTCCTCTTCCTCCTCTTCCTGTCCTTCCTCCCTCTCCTTCCTCTCCCTCTCCTCCTCTTCTTCCTCTCCCTCTCTTTCTCTTTCTCTTCTTCCTCTCTCTCTTTCTCTTCTTCCTCTCTCTCTCTTTCTCTGTCTCTCTGTGTCTGCGCCGAATGGAATGGCGAAACGCTCGCGCGACGGGTTAAGGGCTCCTGTCGCCATTCCATTTGGCGACAGGAGCCTGTGTCCATTTGAAACGGCGACAGGACGGGGGGAAATTCTGATTTTACCCCCTGTCGCCATTTGAAATGGCGACAGAGCTCTGTCGCCAATTCAAATGGCGGCAGACCACTGCCGCCAATTCAAATGGACACAGGGGGTAGTTGTGCTATTTTCTTTTTCGGCATATTATTTCTGTAAATTTTGATTAAAATAATATTATTTAAAAAAAATTCTTCATTTTAACATCCTGAGCCAAGACGCAAAGGAAACACAAATCTCCTACACCACAACCAACATACCAGAAATTCTTCATTCTTTCATAATAGAAAGAAATGGACATCTCGATTCATGACATGAATGCAACCTTTTCAAGAGCACTCCAGATTAGTCATATATCCATCTATGACTTTCTCACCGACCTGGCTCAACGACCTTTATGATTAGTTATGCATAAATAATATCTCGTTTTCCTTTTTACCATTCATTCATCATGTAACAACAATACCGAAAAGTCATTCACCAAAAGACTTCTTCCTCTGTATCACATGATTAAAACTCGAATAATATCGAGGATTGCGCTAAGTCATATAAACTATGACGGCAGCATAGTTAACAGTAAGGTACCACATCATATCAGAACCCACCAACGATAGATAGCTAAACTTGCAAAACATCGCATTTTAACCAAAATCAACATTTTGGAAAAGAAAATCGACTCCAAAGTCAAACATCTGTACACACAACCGCCACATATTTTTCTCCAAAGAAAGGGAAACTCATATCCCAAAAGAGAACACTTTGCTAACAACATCACCAATGAAACATACATAAAAACCACCTTTTGGAGCACTTGCAAACACCACACACGGTATGCAAATAAATCCAACTCCAGTCAAAAAGAGTTACACATTAAATATCAAGAGTTTCCAACACAACCCACTATATCCATCTGCGTCCGAAAAAAAAATTATTCCAAAGATAATTCAGTGAGAACGCGAAGAAGCGCGATCCACTCAACAACTTTGGGGTGTCAACTCATACTCACAACACAAACTAAACAAATTCGCTAAAACCAAAGATTGGCACCAATTTCTACGAGTTTTAGGGAATATCTGAAATTCAACATAAGGAACACTTTTGACCAAAAGCATTCAACCAAGATAGCAAACAACCAAACCATTCCAGAAGGTTTTAAACACCAGCTTAGCATAAATACAATCATCTCTAGTGTTCTACTACGTTTTCCATTAAAGACTTCAAAATTCACTACTTACTCATCGAGAAAGTCCAACTGGTTTTAACAAAATTTACATAACAAATTCTTTCTCTAGTTATCATTCCCAACACTTTTAATTAAGGTTTTAAGATGCTTATCACAAAGGCACCCAACCAAGACTACATTGACATGATCCCCACGGATCACCAAATCATATAACCACGTATTCTATATTTCCAACATAGTACTTCAACAGCTACTTGAGCATGGTCAACCTATCAATTTTATTTCATCCATACTTCAACATCTTGACAATTAAAACTTGTTCAATCAATAAAATGATTTCAACAAATAAGTATTATCTCTACAAGATAAAATTTGTGCATATGATTCTAGGATATACATTCATCAAGCATAAAATCCTACAGCATGCTAATTATCCATGGTCCACTCCATCACAGCATGTTACAATAACCTCCATTTTTAACAAGGATTTTCAATAGTTAATCTAAACAATTACCATCACTACTAAGTCGTCAATATCTTTAAATGAGCAAAATCATAAGGACGACTGCAATGTTTTTAATTACTCTATTCATATATCATAACCAATTGTCACTACACAACATACTCCAACTATTAGAATACATTTAATAAGTTAGACCAACACAATGTTCTTAAAACAACAACAAAACCTATACTTTCCCAATTGACATCGGTACTAGCCTACATAGGAACACATACTCATACTTCCAAATATACTAATAGTTTGCAACAACATAGAAAGCAACTCTAATCAACTACCAAGTTAAGGTCACAAGCCAGCATGATTAAATTTTTCTATTAACACGTTAAATTAGAACATCTTTAAACAACCAGCAAGGTTTCTTTAACAATCTCAGTAGTTTACATCATCTTAATGTTCTAACTATGCATCAAGGTTTAAACTTTTAACATTAACGAGGATCATAAGCACTTTTAAAGCAAGGCAACAGATTCTAAGCATGTACATTAACCCATTCAATCATTCTCGCTAACAGTAAACTACAACACTAGTAGTCTATTTATTCTTAAGCTAGAGATAACAACCGAATTGAATTTTTTTTTCAACTCACAAATTAACTTAACAATGCATCATCCCATAAACCACATTGGTACATGCTACATAACATGCTAAATAGCAATTCTTACTAGTGACAAACGATTTCAGTCAAAAGACTACTTACTTTGTTTGCAGCATTTTAGTTTTAAAACTCATCCCAAATTCATAAGGAAACTTGACTCTCAAAATTGCAATGAGACAAACCCAAACTTGGTCATGCAAAAGGAATTTTCCAAAACACTTTTCAATCTCAAAGACTCCCACAGGAGGGAACCAACCGATCAAATAAACCTTTGCAAATAAAACCTTAACACCAAACCCCAATCTTTCACGAAACAAGAAGGGTTTTTTTAGATGATTTCTTAAACCAGTAAAATAACGAAATCAAACACCACGTACTCCTACAAAGCCACTGAACTTCAGCCCTGACAGCCAGGTCTGGCATAGCTCCGCAATAACTCCTTTAACCTAGGAGAAAGACAAACACAGAAATAAATTGAATGCTTCTTCCCCATAAAGCAATCAACAAACTAAGCATCAAAACTGGAAAGGCACCCAAAAGAAGTGCAACACAAGACTCCCCTTCTTCGTCTTCAACCAAGGAAGACAAAACCACACACCGCATATGGAACGATCCGCGAAAAATCCAATACCAAAAACTTTTCTTTTGAATTCGATCGACTAAAACAAAGAAAACCAACCAAAACTGACTGTCAGAACGGTAAAGAACATCCACAGGAATCCACCACCAAACTCTTCTATTTGACTCCAGTCAACTACCCGATCTACGACAGAAAGGATAAGCACTCTTCTCCTATAGGGATTAATAGTTCTTCGGTGATGGCGCTAACCGGCCACACCGTCAAACCTCACCCTTACTATGAATAAAGAGAGGTGACCGAAACCCTTTGGCACCAAAACCCCACTTTTATCACCACAACAGGAACAATTCAATCATTTATCTCATAGACATAGCAACATGCATTATCAAATGAAGCATTCAACATCATAGCTTAAATACAATATTTAAGCGTAAACAAACGATACCCATACCCTTTCCTACTGTGCATCCATGTGTGTCAAATTTTAGATTAGTTATACCACTTTTGCAAGTTTTAATGTTGCTATCCTATGACAAAATTTTAGTTAAAACCTAAGCCATGTTTCTAAGTTATTCCACATCACATTTTAGTTGTATCCTATAGCATGACACTAAAAATACACATTCCAGGGACCTACAGCCCGCTCTGATACCAACTGTAACACCCCGGCATCTAGTATGCCCAAATGCTACCAAACATAGACTAAACATCAACTAAATACCATACATGAAGACAAATTTCAGCAAATGCACAAATGCTAAACACCGAAATTTCGGCAGCATCTCCTTTGTTTTATCATGATTTGAACAATAGCAATATCATAGCAAAATATTTCATAACATAAGACATCTAAAGCAGCAATATATAATGGATAAAACATCATCATAAACAATTAAACCAAAACCAACCACACAAACATCTATAGCTAAGCAAAGAGGATCAACAGCACATTAAAATTAATCCATACACTTAGTTCAGGGCACTATTATTATGATCATGACTCAAGGTTGGTAAATGTGACTGGAACTACGTGAAGATGTGTAGCTAATGCCCTTTCCCACATGCCGGTGTCATGGTACCTAAAAAAACAACATAAACACAAGCGTGAGTTCATCACTCAGCAAGTATATTGCAATGGTACAAACAAAAACAATTACATGGCTACAATAACTCACATCATGTATATCATCTCATTCATGTTCACAAATCATTATCTTCATCATTATGTATGCGATGCGATGCGATGCGATGCGATGCTCATATCTCCTTGGAAACTCATACCGGTATGGTTGAGTACACACCCGTCGGTGTGCACCCTCTCCCCCCTTCCATCCCGAAGATGGAGGGTGCCTACTCCTCGCTTCCCCACACCGCGGTGGATGGAATCACGATGTAGGACTTACTCATTGGCTTTCCGCAATAGTCATAACTTTCTCACCGACCTTCCCCGGACTAGTTATGACTTTCTCACCGCCCGGGCCATGTATCTTGCCATGTATGCAAGTATGCCAACATCATGAATAACTTGTACATTAACACATGGCATCATCATGGATAACTTGTACATTAACACATGGCATCATCACATAATAAACATATTCATCATATCAATGGCAAACATTAAAGCATGGCATGTGAACATATCATATATTCAAATTTCAATCTCAATCAATCAAACAAACTACAACCCGCTACCCATTCCAATACTGTGACACCACTGAGTGTCGAAAACTTATAAAATGTGAATGATGAGGTCAAACACATTATAAAATATGGTATGGGAGGTTAAAATCTTATAGTTTGAGGTTTTAACGCGTTTTTGGGCTTTTTGGGCCGCTCCGGGGATGTGTTGGGCTTGGGGGAACCTTCATGGGCTGGTTGGTGGGGTTTGTTTGGCCCATGTGGGGGTGAGGAGGGGGAGTTTTCCTGCTGCCCTAGCCCCTCCCCCACCCCGTTTGCGCCGCACCCCCCATCCCCCACCTCCTTGTCCTCTCTCCTCTCTAGCCCTCCCTCTCCCTCACCTCCACTTCTCCCCAAGCCTCCTCTTCCCCATCCCGTGCCCTTGCTGCGTCGTCTCCACTGCCACGCCTTGCCGTGGTGCTGTCCTCGCTGGTGGGAGGATCCGCGACGAGGAGAGCCGGTGGGAGGAGGAGATCGGGTGGAGATCGCGCGAGGAGAAGCGGTTGTTTTGCGATTCTTCAAGAAGGTAATGGGGGAACCCTGTGGGGTAGATCTTATGCTGTTGTAGAGGGGGATTACCATGTTTTTGGATCATGGGAGGTGCTGCCATGGGGTAGAATTGATGAAAAACTAGAGTTGTACTCACGTTTTGGTTCGGGCAGTTTGGGAACCCGAACTAGGGCAGGCGTTTTCGCCAATTTAGAGTTTGAATCTGACCGTACGGACTTTTAGGAAGTTGTAGATAATTTTATTATCTTTTCGTGCATATAAATAACGTTAAAATCCGCCCAGCCGCTTTGGGAGATATGGCCGCTTTTACCGAGCGTTGTCAATCTGTGACGAGATTGGGACAGTTTGTGTTCAACGTTAGATTAAACAACATTAGAGTCCGAATTAGTCTCTCTATAACTAGAAAAAGTTGGGAAATTTCCTAAGCTACGCGGGGATGTACTTGTTTATTAAATTTGGAGTCCTAGAACCGAAGTTATGCCCTTTGGAAGGCTGCTGTCGAAGGGACCGATTAAGCTGTTTTCGATTTTAGGAGTTGTAAGCGAAGTCTGGTAGTGGGATTTATTTGTGTACTGTTTTGTGGAATCGTTTTGAGTGTGTGGCACGTGTTTGCAGGTGGTGTGCCTCTGGGAGTGCCCTCAACCTCTTGTCACTCCATTGCCCGTGGTTGAAGGCAAGTGTGTTGCGTGGATTGTATGTTATAAGTGTTGCTAGAATTGCTTGATAGTATTTGGGCTAGATAACATGATGTCTTGCCATGAATTACATGTTACCATGGATAGGATGTCCTTAGGCCATGATTTAAATGTTATCGATGCTATGGTGTCCTCATGCCATGATTAAAAATGCTTGTTGTTGATAAATGATTCACATGCCATGTTTTGAACGGTAACCATCAATTGTTGAATACGGTCCTACATGTTGAGATGCCATGTGTTGATATGCAATATTTCGATTTATGTATACGATGCTGTCCATTTTGCATACATGGCATATTTTCGTGGGTCAGCCGTCAGGTGAGATAAGTCATAACTATTCCGGTAGGGTCGGTGAGAACAATTATGACTAGTCCGGGGCTATTCTTTTGAGTAAGTCCTACATCGTGATTCCATCACCGAGGTGAATGGAAGCGAGTGATAGGCACCCTCCATCTTCGGGATGGAAGGGGGAAAAGGGTGCATGCTGACGGGTGTGCACTCAACCATACCGGTATGAGAATTCCAGGAGACATGTGCATTGCATTGCATGAATGATATACATAAATGAAGAAGTTTATGAATTAATGATGAGAGTACTCATGAGATGCTCATGAAATGATTATCATGTTGTTTTAAAGAGTGTATATAATGTCAAATATGATGTGATGTGGTATAACTGTGGAGACTGGGATGATGGTTTGTTGTCTTGATCCTTGTTGATTCATTACAATACACTTTGCTGAGTTTTGAACTCACGCTTGTGTTTTTCGTTGTTTGTTTCTTTAGGTACCTTGAAATCGGCGCGTGGGAAAGGGATTTAGCTACACTCCTCCACGTAGTATCATAGTCTAGCTAATTCACCTGTTTTGGAGACATTGCAATAATCATTAGTTTATGGTCTTTATGTTTGGTTGTTTCCCTCATGTGTATCATGTGGGGCTATGGAGTGAATTGTTATATCTTCCTAGACTTAAATTGATGCTTATTCTTTTTCTAGCGATGCTTATTGATGTTTTAGTTGATGATTAGTTATCATTTTCGCTGCAGTGAGGATCTTGTTTATCCTACTTATTGATATGATGTTATGTTGTTAAGTTTCATGCATAAACAAAGTAAATGCTGTCAAAATTTTCAATTCTTCTAAATGATTACTTGCTGTAATTTACCTTAAACGTTGGTATTAAGTGTGTTATGGTCTATGTTTGGTGACATTCTGGGCTTAGTAGAAGCTGGGGTGTTACAAATACACTTGCCTCCACCACGGGCGACGGACTGGCGAGAAGTAGAAGGCACTCCCGGGGTCGCACCACCTGCACATAGGGACCACACACTCACAATCATGTCCACCAAACAGTACGCAAACCCTCTTCTACCCCGACATCACCAACTACTCGCAAAACCCAAAAACAGAGGTTATGTCCCGTCGGGACAACAGCCTTCCAAAAGGCATAACTAGGGTTCTAAAACTCCGAATCAATTAAATGAGTACATCCTCGCGTAGCTTAGGAAATTTCCCAACTTTTTATAAGTGTATGGAAAAGCTGATTCGGAGTTTAAAGTTGTTTAATCTACAAAATACCGTGATCGGTTCCAATCACGTCACAGATTTTAACACGCTCGGTAAAATAGCCATAACTTTCAAACGGCTGATTGGAATTACGTGTTCTTTATACCCACTGAAAGGTATTGAAATTACCTACAACTTCTTCAACAAAGTGAACGTCCAAATTCGGATTCTAAATTGACGAAAAACCGAACCCTAGGTCGACTGCTCATGCCGTCCAAAACAGAGAACGTGACAACTTCTAGATTTCATCTAATCTACTCAATTCCAGCACCACCAATTGATCTAAAAACATGATAATGACCCTTAGAACAGTACCTAGATCAACCCCAAAGTTTCCCATGGCCATACCTTCGCCCGACGCATGAGAACCCAATAGATCTCCTCCCGGATCGCTCCTCGCTCCAACGGATGGATCTTCGAGGTGCAGGGGTGGGGAGGCTACCCTAGGGCAGCAAGGGGTGGACGAGAGGTGGTGGAGTGGTGGGGAGCAAAGGGGGCAAGGGGAGGGGGCGCACGGCCACAAGGGAGAGGGGAGGTGGGGGTGGGGGCTAGGGCAAGGAGGGAGGGAAGGGGCTAGGCAAGGAGGGAGGGGAAGGGGCGCACATAGGAGGGGTGGGGCGATGGCAGCAGGGGGAGCCCTTTTTTACCAGCCTAAACAGGTCTCCAACTCCCACATGGACTTACCATCTCCTCTGTAACACCCCGGCATTTAATATGCCTGAATGCTACCAAACATAAGCTAAACAACATCTAAATACCATGAATTAAGGTAAATTATAGCAAAGGAGTAAAAGCTAAAATCCGAGATTTCGGCAGCATCTCCTTTGTTTTAACATGATTTGAAGGAGCAACAACAGTATAGCAATATATAGCATTATGAGAGACAACTAAAACAGCAATAATTAAAGACTTAACAACAATATAAGTCTAGTTTCAAGCATTTAATGTCTCCAAGAGTCAAACGAACAATAAGACTCTCATATAGCAAAGCTAAACCTTAAAGCAATAATCATCACACATCATGTAAACCATCTCATTCATGTTCACAACTCATTATCATCATTATTATGTATGCAATGCGTTGCGATGCTCATATCTCCTTGGAAACTCATACCGGTATGGTTGAGTACACACCCGTCAGCGTGCACCCTCTCCCCCCTTCCATCCCGAAGATGGAGGGTGCGTACTCCTCGCTTCCCCACACCGTGGTGGACGGAATCACGATGTAGGACTTACTCATTGGCTCTCCGGATTAGTCATAACTTTCTCACCGACCTTCCCCGGACTAGTTATGACTTTCTCACCGCCCGGGCCATGTAACATGCCATTTATGCAAATATGCCAACATCATAATTAACTTGTACATTAACACATGGCATCATAACATAATAAGCATACTCATCATATCATTGGCAATCATTAAAGCATGGCAAGTGATCATATCATGTAGTAAATTTTCATCTAGTCTCAACAAGCAACCTACAAATCACTATCCATTACAATACACTTGCCTCAACCACGGGCAACGGATTGGCGGGAAGTAGAAGCCACTCCCGGGGTCACACCACCTTCGCCCGACGCACGAAAACCCAATAGATCTCCTCGCTCCTCGCTCCTCGCTCCTCGTTGCTCGCTCCAACGGATGGATCTTCGAGGTGCAGGGGTGGGGAGGCTACCCTAGGGAAGCAAGGGGTGGAGGAGAGGTGGTGGAGAGGTGGGGAGCAAAGGGCAAGGGGAGGGGAGGCGCACGGCCAAGGGGGGAGAGAGAGGGGGGTGGCGGCTAGGGCTCAAGGGGGAGGGGTGGGGTGCACAAGGGGGGTGTGGTGGCGCAACAAGGGTGCAGGGGGAGCCCCTTAAACCAGCCCATATAGGAATCCTAGTCCTAAATGGACTCATACTCCATCCCACCAAAGCCCACAACCCCTTCTTTTAGGCCCAACTCCCCCGGAAAGGCCCAAACTCCCGAAAACGGCCCGGAAACACAATTAAACCTCATACCATATGGTTTTAACCTCCAATACCATATTTCATAATGTTTTTTGACATCATCATGCTCATTAAATGAGGTTACGACACTCCGTGGTGTCACATTCTTCCCCCCTTCAGCAGGATTCGACCTCGAATCTAAACGCACCAAAACGCAACCCAGCAAAACCGAAGATAGCTAGGTTTTACATCACATACCTAAGGCGAAAAGATCGGTATACTTCTCGCGCATGCGAGACTCCAGCTCCCAAGTCGCTTCTCTCTCGGTTTGATGTGACCACAAGACTTTGACGAACTTGAGCGTCCTATTCTTCATCACTCGCCCGAACACTACAGATGACACGTTCTTGCAAGTCAGAGGACCGCTTGGAATAAGGGTATTCCAAGCGAGAGGACCGCTTGGAATACCCTTATCTATCGCTTGCTCGCTGCTTCTAAAAGTATTCCAAGCGGTATATACATTAAAAACGTTAGTACCGCTTGGAAAACCATTTTTCGAAGTAGTACTACCGCTTGGAAAACCGTTTTTAAAAGCAGTACGACCGCTTGTAAAACCGTTTTTCAAAGCACTACTGCCGCTTGTAAAACTGTTTTTAAAAGCAGTTGGTCCGCTTGCGGTATTGAAATTTTAAAAGCGGTAATACAGCTTTGACAAAAATTCCAAGCTGTAGAAGTGCTTGCATTTAGCATTTCAAGCAACTCAAAAATTGATTACTAAATAATGTATATACCGCTTGGAAAAATAATTGCATCAGTTTAATATATTTCGCTAGATTTAAAATAATATCAAGTACCCATAACATACAATCCAAGCACCATAACATATAATTCCTCGAGAAAGCAACGTACCAAAGTTTCATTATCACAAATCATCCATAGGTACAAACATGTGAATATCACCAAAATATATAAAAGGCGTATACAAAGTTTACTCCTCGCATGCATATCACATACATGGACATATAACAAAATATAACTAGAATGCAAAATATACCCTTCCTGAGACATGGACATATCTATTCGCATGTCCTATATATTTACACCAAAAGTATACCTATTACCTAAACCACTCAACAATCACCAAAAATATACCCATCAACTAAATCACTCAACAATCCTCCTTTCTAAGGCCTGAAAGTTCTCTTCTAAGATGTAGCCCTCTCTCCTTCCCCCTTTCACCTGTAAAAAAGAAGAAGCATTTTCTTCTTAGAATGTGAGAGGTGGCATCAAAGCAATTGTATATAGTGTGCAGTATTACCACAATTATATAAACAAAACAATTGTAGCACTGATCTTAAATCTTTATGCGCTAGGACTGAAGCAGCACAAGATTTTGAAGGAACAATTCCACATTGCATCTACATCATGACAGCATTGGTGTTGAAGGAACCACTATAATGTGTCATTCTATATATGCTCTAGAGACATAGGGATGCCAAAAGGCATCAAAAGTTTAATACAAAACCCTTAAAACACAGGATCTGATCCAAGATCTAAAACAATAACATGTTGTATTGGTGGTTAGAGATTAGATGCATGTGTACAAAAACTAGAGATGCTCTTACCTCTATTTATATGCAACCTGAAGCCTCACACAACACGACTACAACTAGTAAGCATATCATCCTATCACTTAAAGACTAAGCAGAACAAGATATCTTATTGCTTGATGACTAAGGAAACATGATGTAATCAAACTTTGAATTCAAGCCCATACTACTATATAATGGACAAGTTTTGAATTTGGAATTTACCACCAAACAACTCAAAAGCATTGTCAACTCACCAATATCCGCCCTTCATCACACTCCAATCCACAAAATCTAACAACCAAACTCGCTAGGATTTATGGAACAGTTTGACCACAATTGTTAGGAGAGGGATAGATGCAATACCAACAACTTGATTTCTTCCTCCACTAGTTGAAGTGCCTCCAATAACCTGATTTCTTCCTCCATTAGTTGAAGTGCCTCCAAGGACTTGATTTCTTCCTCCATTAGTTGAAGTGCCTCCATGAGTAACATCATCTTCCATCTACAAAAATCCATTTATTTTTTCATCATCCCACAAACTTAGCTAAGAAAATGAATGTATACAATATGGTTTACCCTTTTATATGGCCATGCAATGGTGCGTCCTTGTGCATCACCTATTTTTGTGAGATCATCATATGGTCTTGGTAATACAGCACCCTTTTTCAACACGTAGGTCACAACAACCTCACAATACTCTAGCCCAAGAGGAGTACCACCAACGATAGCAGTTCGACATGTTCTTTTAACGGTAGCTTTAGCTACCGGAACATTCTGTCCTACAACCGAGTACAAAATGACATGCCTTCTCACCTAAAAGTTTAATTTGAGTTACAAATTAATAATGTAGAAGCATGTAATTTGGTCAAAATTAACGTGAAGTGAATGAATACCCCATGGTTAGTATTTGGTACATCTTGCTGTGCAACAGACTTCGTTCTGTTTATCTATACACAAACATAACTAACATTTATATATAGACAAGGGATTGATTATTGTGTAACTTTAAAAGATGAAGATATACCTCACTATTTGGAAATCTGTTTTCATTAGCAATTGATATAGCAACACTATCATCACTTGGACTTCTCATATGCTGCCAATGTAAACACACATAATAAGATTGATATAGCAACACTATCATCACTTGGAAATCTGTTTTCATTAGCAATTGATATAGCAACACTATCATCACTTGAATTGCATAATAAGATTGACCTCGACAGGAGAGTTAGATGCATGGTGTTTGTACATGTCAACATTATTCAGCTCCACATTATTTGTATGACTTCTCATATACTACATTTAATTAACGAACAAATTTGTATGACTTCTCATATACTGCAATTAATTACAGATCATTATGAACTGCAAAATGATTACAATAGCAATAAAATTGACCTGGATATGGACAGGCGAGTTAGATGCACGCTGGTTGTTCAGCTCATCATTGTTCATTTCAACATTATTTGTATGACTTCTCATGCACTGCAATTATTAACACATATATAGATCATTACGAACTGCAACATTGATTAGTGCTATAAATATATCATACTGAATTGCACAAAAAAGTTTGACCTCTATAGGAGAGTTAGATGCACGGTTGTTATGCAGTTCAACATTATCTCAGCATGTTGAGATAGATTGACAGACTTCCTTATCTTTTCCATTTCTTGTAGCACGCTTGCTAATTGTTCTTCATGCTTATCCAAACGCTCCCTCAAAAGTGCACTCTCTTTTTCAGCTCTTAGCTTTGCACACATAGCTAACTGAAGCTTTATGGAAGTACACTTGCGTATCCCTGCCATACCCAAGTCTTGAGGTGTTGGGCCCATACCGACAGCACGAATGCGTGCTCGTTTTTCTTTGCCAAATAGTTTGCTAAACAAATCTCCTTCTTGAATGGTTTTTGTAGCTAACTCGTTCGAGGCACAAGTCTCGTGTATTTGATTCTAAAAATAAACGCAACATGCAACTCTACTAAGAATAAATCACAGCCAAATGCAACACCAAACAATGGCAACAATTTCACTTACAATCATGCCTTCAGCTTGCCTCTGCGCATTTCCATCTTTACGAGTATGTGCTTTAATAAATACTTCATGTCTAGCTGGCATGTATCCATGCTCTTTGAACTACAAAAACAATAAATCAACATTCATTAGGAGTCAAAAGAATGTTTATTTTCAGAGATTTTGATATTTACCCATTCATCTGCAACTCGAGCAAGGCTTTTACTTCCCGTGGTGTGAGTCATAGTCATCTTTGAGGAGTTTGCTTTCCCCATTTCACTCTGGGCCTATGGTTTGTCAGAATAATTGAACATGCATGACGTATCAAATCAACTCAATCCAAAATAATTAAGGAGACAGTTATACCTCGCTTTCGGGTGTTCTCCAATGACGTATTACAACAAACTCAATGCATCAGACAACTTCAAATCAAACAGCATCAAATTGCAGTGCAATATTATGACAGACTCAATTCATCGGACGACTTCAGATAGTATCAATTTACACTATCTCAATAATACCGATTTAAGCAGGCAGCTAATGCTGAGGTATTCCGGCTTGCTCTCCCTCAGGGCCGTTGCGATGGCTGTGTCGATCTGCTCGAGCGCGTCATCCAGATTGGTCACCACCGCCTGAATCCGCAAACAAGCAAACCAACAAGATCAAGAACTGCCCAGTCGAACCCAAAAAACTAAAGAAATCCAAGAAGATGCAATGGAGGACGCACCTGGTGGCAAGTGATGGTCTGGAAGCAGCGGAGCTCCTGGGAGAAGTCCGGGAGGTTGATGGTGTGGTGGAGGATGCGGTTGGTGCCGTAGCCGTTGGAATTGGGCCCGCCGGTGATGCAGATGACGGCAGGTGAGACCACGCCACGCGGCGGGGCTCCTCTGCTCTCCCACGCGTTGGAATTGAGCGTTGCTCCCCACGCCGCTGTTCTCAAACATTGGGCGGTTGCTCCCCACGCGTTGCTCCCACGCCGCTGCCGGAATTGGGCGGTTGCTCTCACCCGCTGTCGCTCCCTCTGCTTTCCCCATGAGCGGCTGCTCCCCACGCCGCAAGACGCTGCACGCCATGACGAGGTGGACCACGGGCGGCTGCTCCCCTGCGCGCCGGCGCTGTGAAGATCGCCGCCTCAATCCCTCCCACGCGCAGCCATCGGAGCCATTGGGTGAGCTAGGTCAAGGGAATTTTTTTTCTAGTGCCTTGTGGCCAAGTATGGATCCAGCGGAGAAAATCGAGCGGCCAAAAAATTTTACCATCCCGCCCGATCGGCCCGCCAAAATAATATCGGAAGTGGTCCGGCTGCACTAGAAACATTTCTTTTTCCAAGCGGTCCTATAGCTTACATAGTTTACTTTCAAAAGCGGCAGGACATCTTTTAATTAAATTTCTTTTTCCAAGCGGTACGTTAGCTTTTAATTATTTTTTTTAAAGCAGTAATACCGCTTCCAAGGACGTGTCATCCTGTAGTGGAAGTCCCCAGAATTTCCACAGGACGGGACTCGAAGGTGAGGCCCTGCTCAAGCACTAATGGTTCTAACGGAACCACCAACTCCGGATCATGCAAGTATTTCCTCAACATCGAGACATGGAACACATTGTGCACACCTTGCATTGACTCCGGTAGCTCCAAATGATAAGCCAGCTTACCAACTCAGGCGATGATAGGAAATGGCCCAACATACCTCGGACTGAGTTTTCCTTTGGTGCCAAATCGAACCACACCCTTGGTGGGAGATACTCGCAAGAGTACGCTATCACCCACCACAAACTCCAAATCTTGCCTCCTAACATCAGCATAGCTTTTCTGTCGGCTCTGCGCTGCAAGAAGATTCTGCCGTACCTCCGCTACGCGATCAACAGTTTGCTGAACCCAATCTGGTCCAAGAACTGCTCTCTCTGTCAGTGTTATGCCCTTGAGGCAATCATATGGATGATTGAAACATGACTATGTTTATGAATAATAATATGATTATTGGTCCAATGAATGTATATCATTGTTTTGATCAACAAGTGTGTGACTTGTTTATGAAGCTCTTTACTTATTGATATAATTCGATAAATATCTCTGATCGGATATCATTGTATAGGACAACTATGAATAGATCAGCACATGTACTGATCGATGATCATGTTTCATAGATCATGGGATATGGAGATATCATCAATACATTGTGAACACATGTTGAAGAACATGGGTTAGGTAGACCCACAATGAGACATTGCGAGAATGTTACATTCTTATGTGTCATCGGTGTATCTCATACATAGTAGATGTATGATCCTTAGACCTGAGATTGTCATATTTCCTACATGTGTAATAGTTTACCTTGGGGTTACCAAACACTATTTCCTAACCGGATAGTTATAAAGGTAGCTTTCATGTTCACTATGAAACATGCAGAGGGAAGTGAGCGATCAAGATGGGATTTGCCACTCCGGTAACGGAGATATATGTCTAGGCCACTCGTGTGATATTATTAAGGAAGTGCATGGCCATGCCGTGATTGAGGAGTCAATCACAACTTATTAATATATCACGGATACGAGAGATGGATTGAACTGTCAAAGGATGACATTCTTCTCGCCTTGAGTTCGATCTTCATATAGTTTGGCAAAGGGATTATTACATCAGTACTTTAGTCATATGCGTTTGGGAGTTGGCATGCTCTGCAAGGAGCCGCTACCAACTATTGGATTAGAAAAAGGGTCTTCCAAATCCATGTCCAAATGCGCATGAACCTACAGGGTCACACACTTAACGGGCTGGGACGCATTTGTAGGATCGAAGTATACGAATATAGCAATCAGAGGGGGGGTGAATGATTGTGCGGAAGCTAAAACCAAATTCTTGATCTATTAAAAGTTCACCCCAAAACAGAACCAAATAATTGCCTCGTTTTCGAAAAAAACAGAATGATAGAGGTTCAGTAAAACGCAACTTCCTGGAGATCCAACCGTCGGAACGATCTGAAATTTGGACACAAGAAACTAGATTCCAATATGAATCAAACCCAAAAAGAATCAGCTCGATCGGACTTATGGATCAAAAGTTATGAGCTTCGCAAGCTTGCTGATCCAGAACTTGACGAGAATCAATCTAATCTAAACTTCAAGATTAAACAAGAACGACAAAAGATTGATCAACTAGACTTAGAGAAACACTAGATCAATACCCTAGAGAGGTTTTTGATGGATGAAATCAAGATAAAACTTAAAGAACAAAAACCAATCTGGAACTAGAACAAGCATGCAAACAAGAACCAAAACAGGAAACACTGTAGCGACGTGGTTACTGTAGCACGCAAAAATCTTGGAAGAATTGATCTTTATTTCTTGTCTAAAATACTCTCATCAAAAGAGTACAAACCCTAAAACCAAGCTCAAGGCTTGATGCGCTCAGCTCTACTTGGTTGGATGCACTTCAACAGGAGACACCCCTCCTATTTAAAGCACCAACCCACAAGGAGTTCTGAATACGATTCCTATTCCCTAGAAGGAATCCGTATCCAACACAACTCTCCTTGGCCGAGTACAACTCTTGCACGCGTATGGCAACCCTACCATACTCACGTGACTAACACTTTGCACGCCAGATGGCCACCTGCCATACTCACGTGACTAACACTTTGCACGCGAATGACCTCCTGCCATTCTCACGTGACTAACCATTCTTCATGTGCACCATTCTCTTAGCCCGAACGTCCCGCATGACATCCTTGACCACCAAGACCTCAGTTCCTCCTGAACCTAGTCCCGAACCTCAGTTCCTCCATGAACCTAGTTCCGGTCCCGTCATCGACCACATTCGTCATCGAGCAATACCTGCACATGAACAAATCACAAAACGATTCCGAGCACAAGTCTACGACTTGACTCAATGTCAATCCATGCAACTACTCACATGAGCATTGCATAAAGTCCACTTCAAAACACACCTCATGAAATCATCACAAATTTCATAATCTCAAAGTCAAACCATTTCAATTCTTGCAAAACATCCAAACTGAGCAAAACACGTTCACAACGGACCAAAATTAAAACCCTAGAAAAGTCCATTCACGACGGACAAGAAATCTCTGTCCGGCGTACATGTGAAACTCTCAGTTCCAAGAAGAAAACATTCCTGTGAAAACACGTTCACAACGGACCAAAAACTTTGTCCGTTGTACATGCGAAATCAATCCTCAAAAAGCCGTTCACGACTGACCAAAGAAATTGGTCCGACGTACATGCAAAACTTACTGGTTTCTTGGAAAATTGAGTCCGGCTCATGATCTCAAAAGCACGTCCACGACAGACCCAAAAACTTGGTCCGTCGTACATGCGCTGACTGCTATTTTCTTGGAAAATTGAGTTTGGCACAAGAGCTCAAAAACATGTGCACGACAGACCCAAAAACCTGGTCCGTTGTACATGCGCTGACTGCTGGTTTTGAAGAAAATTGAGTTTGGCTCAATGAGTTCAAAAACATGTCCACGACAGACCCAAAAACTTGGTCCGTCGCAGATGGGGAACTTACTGTTTCTTGAGAGCTTGGTCCGGCGCAAAAGCGAAACTTACTGTTTCTTGTCAAATTGTCAAACACATGCACAAGCACATTTTGCAAATCCAATTCTAAGTTAATTTTTCAGTTCAAAGCCAATTTTTCAGCACATGATTTCACAATCTCCCCCTTGATGAAAACATTGGCAACACCACTTAGAATTGAACATTTGGCATTCACTTTACAAAAGATTTTGAAATCCAAAGGATCAAGGACCAAAAAGAAAACACAGAATTCCCCCTTTGACCAAAATGCAAAACAAAATCTCCCCCTGAGAAGGAAAATGTGTGTGAATGTGCAATGTGTCCAATAATTCAAAAATTCTCCAAACTTCTCCCAAACACAACTCCCCCTTTTTCTTCTCCCCCTTTTTCCTTAAACTTTTCAATGATTCCCAAATTTCTCCCCCTTTGACAATGGATTCATCAAGAGTACAAAAGAGAGAACAGGTTCAAAATTTTTCTTGAAACAAAGATTTCACAAAGGGAAACAAGGAAGTGCCAAGATAGGAAAAGATGAGCTCATTCGATCATATAACCTTATATATCACATAACATGCAAAATACATGATCTTGATGTGATTTTAGCAAGTTAGGGAATGACATGCATCTCAACCTCAATTCAGTCAACTATAGCCAGGTACTAAGCAAAACCTTTAGTAGAAAAAAAACAAAGGCTCAAAGTTGAAGCAAATAACAAATCAGGGCGAGCAAGTGGTTTCAACTCCAATCTAGTAGACCAAATTAATCTTTAAACAAAAATTGCATGTGGCATGCTTGAAGCATACTTCTTTTATTTTCTAGGAGTGGCATGCTTGAAGCATACATCTTATCTTTGAGGGAATGGCATGCTTGAAGCATACATCTTATCTTTTAGGGAAAGCATCCTGAAGCTCATAACTTGAGGCTTTTGCTTTTAACAACCCTTTTTTATTGATTCCCTTTTCTTTTCATTTTTCTTTGATTATAAACATGCAAAAGTGATTAAAGGTCTTATGAAAGAGTAAAGTTGAAAACACACTTGCTTCATAGCCCAAATTTGTCAAGAAGATTCAATATCAAGCCTAGAAGAGTAAGATATCATAGAGTATTTAGCTATAGGCAATCAGTCCAGGGAATTCCGCAATATCATTTTTAGTTCAAGTGAGACAATTAGATTATCATATATTAGCTCAATTACATAACATATAAAGAAATATGATAAAGTGAGCTCATCAAGTGAAAAAAAAACTTGGCAAGGAAACTCCCCCTCAAAACAAACCCATTGGATGAACAATCCCAAGTTCTCCCCGAATAAAAGCAAAACGAGAAGAAGACAAAGGTTTTGTAAAAATGTCTGCCAATTGATGTTCAGTATCCACATGATGAAGCACAATGTTGCCTTTTTCAACATGATCTCTAAGAAAGTGAAATCTGATGTCAATGTGTTTTGTTCTAGAGTGTTGCACGGGGTTCTTAGCAATGCAAATTGCACTAGTGTTATCACACAAAAGAGGAACACTATCCAAATTAACCCCATAATCTTTTAGTGTAGCTACTATCCAAAGAATTTGAGAACAACAACTAGCGCAGACCACATATTCAGATTCAGCTTGATTGTGCTCTGAAGATTGCTTTCTAGATGACCATGCAATGAGAGAATTTCCCAAGAAGTGACATGAACCAGAAGTGCTTTTCCTATCAATTCTACATCCTCCAAAATCAGCATCAGAAAAAGATCTCAAACTAATGCATGAGGAAGCAGAAAGCCAAATACCAAAATCTTGAGTTCCATGAAGATACCTGAAAATTCGCTTGACAGCTTGTCGATGTGAAGCACGTGGGAAAGCTTGAAAACGAGCACACAAGCACACAGCAAATTGTATATCCGGCCTTGATGCAGTGAGGTACAAAAGTGAACCTATCATGCTTCTATATTCCTTTTGATCAACTGGCTCACCATTTTCATCCGGATCAAGCGTGCAATTGCTTTCCATAGGTGTCATGATTGGTTTGCTGTTTTCCATCCCAAAACGATGTAGCAAGTTTCTTGTGTATTTGCTTTGATGCACAAAAGTACCATCCTTTGTTTGCTTGATTTGAAATCCCAAAAAGTATGTCAACTCACCCATCATACTCATCTCAAACTCCTTTCTCATCGTTTTTGAAAACTCAGACACTAAAACATGAGAGGAACCACCAAAGATAATATCATCAACATAAATCTGAACGAATAGTTGATCATTGCCTTGCTTGAGTAAAAAGAGAGTTTTGTCAACCTTTCCCATTGAAAACACCCTATCAAGTAAAAGGTTTTAGCCTATCATACCATGCTCTAGGGGCTTGTTTCAAACCATACAAAGCTTTTGATAGTTTGAACACATGATTTGGAAACTTTGGATTTTCAAAACCAGGTGGTTGCTTGACAAAAACCTCCTCATTTATGTAGCCATTAAGAAAAGCACTTTTCACATCCATTTGATACAATTTGAAACCTTTGGATGCAGCAAAAGCTAAAAGGATTCTAATGGCTTCAATTCTAGCAGCAGGAGCAAAGGTTTCATCAAAATCTAAGCCTTCAATTTGAGTGTAACCTTGAGCAACCAATCTAGCCTTGTTTCTAACAACAACACCATCCTCACTTTGTTTATTTTTGAAAACCCATCTAGTTCCAATAACATTAAAATCAGGAGGTGGTGAGACAAGTTTCCAAACTTTATTTCGTTCAAAATTCTCTATTTCTTCATGCATGGCATTGATCCAAGATTCGTCAGATAATGCATGAGATATATCTTTGGGTTCAAAAGAAGCAACTAAAGCGGAATGAGCATGAGTGTCAGAATGAATAAACCTGGATCGAGTGACTCTCTCATTTAGGTCTCCAATCATTTGTTCAGATGGATGCATTTTTTGAATGTGCAAGGGAGCATTGGCTTTTGAGACTTCTCCTTCTCCTTCTTCATTTTCAGCATGTACAGATGATGTTGTAGCTTGAGGATGGTTAGCTGTAGGTGATGTAGTAGTAGGTGCCAAAGGTGCTACATCTTGTTGTGCATTAGGAAGAGTCAAGACCTCATCTTCAACATCATCATCATCTTCAAAGATTTTCTCCCTCTGAATGTATGCGCCTGTACCTGCATCACTTGGACTAGTGCCTGGACTAGTCTCATCAAAAGTAACTTCACAAGTTTCCACAATTTTGTTAGTCTTCAAAACGAGCACACGATAGCCACGAGTATGAGCAGGATATCCAAGAAAAATGCCATCAGTTGATCTAGCTTCAAATTTATCAAGATTTCCAGATTTCAAGACAAAACATTTGCATCCAAAAACTCGAAAGTGAGAAACAGAAGGTCTATGTCCAAACCGAAGCTCATATGGAGTTTTACCCAATTTTGATCTCAGAAACACACGGTTTGAAACATAACAAGCAGTTGAAATCGCTTCAGCCCAAAAATTTCGAGGAGAGTGATGCTCATCTAGCATAGTTCTAGCCATTTCAACTAACGTTCTATTTTTCCTTTCAACTACACCATTTTGTTGAGGCACTCTAGGAGATGAAAATTGATGATCAATTCCTTTTTCAGCACAAAAGAGATCAAAGGAAGCATTTTTGAATTCAGTTCCATTATCACTTCTAATAGCTTTGAGAGCTCCTGGATGGTCAACAGAAAGCCTAAGAACAAGACTTCTAAAATGACTAAAAGCCTCATCCTTAGATGCCATAAAATACACCCAAGAGTATCTAGAAAAATCATCAACAATCACAAGCACATACCGTTTGCCTCCAAAGGATTGAACTCGAGATGGTCCAAGTGTATCAAGATGTAGAAGCTGTCTGGAGGCGTTTGTCATCATCATGGTAAGAGGTGGATGTGAACCTGCAATCATCTTACCATGTCTACAAGAAGAACATACTAGATTGCTATCACCCTTAAGCTTAGGCAGGCCACGTATAAGATCTAAACCACTTACACGAGTAAGATGATCAAAACCAACATGACCAAGTCTACGATGCCAAAAGAATAAATCTTTAGAAACATTGGCAATTAGACACCTATGCTTAGAAGAAGGTGATGCATCAAAATCAGCTTTAAAGACTCTTCCAAAACGAGAAATTTTGAACACAAGATCACCTGAAGCATCTAGCACTTTGCATTCATTTTTCTTAAAGCTTATCTCAAGATCTTCATCAAGCATTTGTGAGACAGAAAGCAAGTTATATTTCAAGTTTTCAACAAGAGCCACATCCTTGAACATAAACTTGTCACTTATCTTTACTGTACCTTTTGCTACAACAGAAGAGGAAGAAGCATCTCCAAAAGTAACACTTTCAGCACGAGATGCACGAGTGAGGGAGGAGAACCAATTCTTATCACCGGACATGTGGCGTGAGCATCCGGAATCCACTAGCCATATGTTCTCCTTCCTCGCGCGAGAAGCCTACATAGCAACAAAATATGTCGAGGTCTCAGTACTGGGGTTAGGAATGAGATTTTTGGGAATCCAGTACTGAGACACACGACGCACAACAGTAGGCACAACACGAGAATTTTTATGCACAAAATCAGATTTTCCTTTTCCCATGTTTATAGGAACAGAAGGCGTTTTCAACACTCTAGACGCATAGTGAGAAGCAAAGTGTGCTTTTCTGAAGTTAGACCTAGCCTTAGTCATTTCTTTCCTTTGCTGTCTGGCTAGTCTAAAGCAAAAATCTACTAGATGTCCATCTCTACCACAATGAGTGCAAGTGTACTTAGCATGAAGTTTGGCTTTAACAGTAGAAGCACATTTTGCATTCATCATAGTAGAAGAAAGAAAACCAGCAGATTTAAAAGCAATCTTTTTAGGCTTATTAAGAATCTCAATTTTGTCATTGCAAGGAGCATTAACAACAGTGCGAGGTTTAGTTTCAAATGAAGCATGAAGATCAAAACCTAAACCTCTCTTGTTTGAGCTAACCTTAGATTGATCCAAAATCATGTTCAACTTCTTCTTGCCATTAGTGAAACGTTCCAAAGAATTTTGCAAGTAATCAACTTTCTTAGCAAGAGTTAAACAATTATTGCAGGGAACATCTACTTTTCCTTTTTGCTTGCGACAAGTTGAGCATGAGAGAATTTCATGTGAAAGCAAATTATCAGTTAATTGAGAAACCCTAGCATTTGCATCTTTCAATTTTAATTCAAGAGTTGAGCATTTAGAACAAGAAGTTGAACAATGCAAATCATCGAGTGGAACAGCTAGCATGTACAACATGTTTCTCATTTTTCTCATTTAGATGCAACAAAGAGCATGTTCTTTCCTAAGCAAGGTGAGCTCATTGTAAATTAAGTCACATGATTTGCAAGTATCATCACTAGGAATCAAAGTCTTAAGTCTAGCAATTTCAGCATTCAATGATTCAATAATGAAATCATGTTTCTTAATTTTCTTATCACGTTTGTCAAGCAATTTTCCAAGACGAGCAACAGCAATAGCTAATTCATCATAAGAGGATCTACCTCATTGAAGTCGATGTCGTGGTCGTCCTCAGTGAAGCTATCCTTGCTGCTTGCCATGAGACATAATCCTATCAAATCATGCTTGCTTGGAGTTGCATCATCTTCGCTGCTCTCCGAGTCCACATCGCTTCAAATTGACTTATTCAAGGCGGAAAGAACTCGGTGAACCACCTTGCGGTTGATGAAGCTCTTCTTCTTCCTATCATTTGGCGAGAACCTTTTCTTCTCATTCCTTCCGCCGTTGTCCTTCTCCTCCTTTGATGTTTTTCCTGCAAGCTTAGGACAATTTGTGCGAATATGGTTGAGAGTCACCACACTCATAGCATCTTGGAGGACCACCTCTCTTTCTCATTCTCACATTACGCAAAGCTTTGTTAAAGCGAGAAGAGAGTAGTGCGAGATCTTCTTCAGAAACTCTTCAAGTTGCTCATCTGTTAAAGAAGACATGGAAGACAAGGCAAAGCTAGAAGAAGAATTTGCATTTGACATGTTAGGGTTAGAGATCAAAGCAATTGATTTAATGTTACCCTTCCTGGCAAGAACATCCAACTCATGAGTTTTCAACTTAGAGTAAAGAACATCTAATGTGAGTGTGCTCATGGTAGTAGATTCTTGTATAGATGTTACTTTCATCTCCCACACTGACATGTCCAAAGCACTAAGCAATTGTCGAGCATTTTCAGCATCGGTGTAGCTAACTCCAACAGCACGTAGATTGCTAAGAATTTTATTGAAAGCGTGCAAAGAAGTCATCTCTGATTCACTAGGTTTCATCTCAAAGCATGTATTCTTTTTGTAAATATCTTGGCGAACCTCTTTGTGAGTGTTAGAACCCTCATGGTAATCACAAAGAGATTTCCCATACCTCATATCTTGGATCGAAGATGAACCACACGATCAAAGTCGCCGTCCCAAGCCTTGGATGATCAAGTTGCGGCGCCTTGCTATTTGCTTCAACATGTGTGCGATTGGTGTCGTTGGCGTTGTCGTTTGCGAGGACTTCATATGGCTTGTAGACCTTCTCCCAAATTGTGAAGCCCTGTGCTTGGATGAACGCCTCCATCTTGGCCTTCCAAAACTGAAAATCAACACCATCGAACACACATGGTTTTGTCGAATAACGATCCATTGATCTAATCACCGGTTAAGATAGATTAGAGAAACCTTGCTCTGATACCACTTGTAGGATCGAAGTATACGAATATAGCAATCAGAGGGTGAATGATTGTCACGGAAGCTAAAACCAAATTCTTGATCTATTAAAAGTTCACCCCAAAACAGAACCAAATAATTGCCTCGTTTTCGAAAAAAACAGAATGACAGAGGTTCAGTAAAACGCAACTTGCTGGAGATCCAACCGTCGGAACGATCTGAAATTTGGACACAAGAAACTAGATTCCAATATGAATCAAACCCAAAAAGAATCAGCTCGATCGGACTTATGGATCAAAAGTTATGAGCTTCGCAAGCTTGCTGATCCAGAACTTGACGAGAATCAATCTAATCTAAACTTCAAGATTAAACAAGAACGACAAAAGATTGATCAACTAGACTTAGAGAAACACTAGATCAATACCCTAGAGAGGTTTTTGATGGATCAAATCAAGATAAAACTTAAAGAACAAAAACCAATCTGGAACTAGAACAAGCATGCAAACAAGAACCAAAAGCAGAAACAACGTAGCGGCGTGGTTACTTTGTAGCATAAAAATCTTGGAAGAATTGATCTTTATTTCTTGTCTAAAATACTCTCATCAAAAGAGTACAAACCCTAAAACCAAGCTCAAGGCTTGATGTGCTCAGCTCTACTTGGTTGGATGCACTTCAACAGGAGACACCCCTCCTATTTAAAGCACCAACCCACAAGGAGTTCTGAATACGATTCCTATTCCCTAGAAGGAATCCGTATCCAACACAACTCTCCTTGGCCGAGTACAACTCTTGCACGCGTATGGCAACCCTACCATACTCACGTGACTAACACTTTGCAGCGTGTATGGCCACTGCCATACTCACGTGACTAACACTTTACTGCCTTGAATGACCTCCTGCCATTCTCACGTGACTAACCATTCTTCATGTGCACCATTCTCTTAGCCCGAACGACCCGCATGACATCCTTGACCACCAAGACCTCAGTTCCTCCTGAACCTAGTCCCGAACCTCAGTTCCTCCTGAACCTAGTCCCGAACCTCAGTTCCTCCATGAACCTAGTTCCGGTCCCGTCATCGACCACATTCGTCTTCGAGCAATACCTGCACATGAACAAATCACAAAACGATTCCGAGCACAAGTCTACGACTTGACTCAATGTCAATCCATGCAACTACTCACATGAGCATTGCATAAAGTCCACTTCAAAACACACCTCATGAAATCATCACAAATTTCATAATCTCAAAGTCAAACCATTTCAATTCTTGCAAAACATCCAAACTGAGCAAAACACGTTCACAACGGACCAAAATTAAAACCCTAGAAAAGTCCATTCACGACGGACAAGAAATCTCTGTCCGGCGTACATGTGAAACTCTCAGTTCCAAGAAGAAAACATTCCTGTGAAAACACGTTCTCAACGGACCAAAAACTTTGTCCGTTGTACATGCGAAATCAATCCTCAAAAAGCCGTTCACGACTGACCAAAGAAATTGGTCCGACGTACATGCAAAACTTCTTGGTTTCTTGGAAAATTGAGTCCGGCTCATGATCTCAAAAGCACGTCCACGACAGACCCAAAAACTTGGTCCAAATGCACGTGACATGCGCTGACTGCTATTTTCTTGGAAAATTGAGTTTGGCACAAGAGCTCAAAAACATGTGCACGACAGACCCAAAAACCTGGTCCGTTGTACATGCGCTGACTGCTGGTTTTGAAGAAAATTGAGTTTGGCTCAATGAGTTCAAAATCATGTCCACGACAGACCCAAAACTTGGTCCGTCGCGGATGGGAACTTCTTGTTTCTTGAGAGCTTGGTCCGGCGCAAAAGCGAAACTTACTGTTTCTTGTCAAATTGTCAAACACATGCACAAGCACATTTTGCAAATCCAATTCTAAGTTAATTTTTCAGTTCAAAGCCAATTTTTCAGCACATGATTTCACAGCATTAATTCGGATTGGATCCATAATTAAAGGACCTCGTGGGCTTAGCACGTAGATGGGCCCTGACTGCCTAGGGTTTCACCTCGTAGCTATATAAGGATGGGAGGAGGCTGGACGCAGCACACACTTTCCTGTGCGTTTTAGAAGTGTTTCGCCAGAAACCCTAGCCACCTCCTCTCGCTGCCCCTGCCGAGCGATCCGGTGCTTGCACACCGACGCCGCTGGCCCCATCCTCGGACGTGTGGACTCGCGTGGGGCTAACGGCGCCGGCGTCGCGAGGGCGATCCATCCGCGGCCAGGCAGGCGCAGGACGATCCACCGGCGAGGCGAGGACGATCCACGCATCGCAATGGGAACGATGCACTACATCGACGCAGCGAGGGATTCCGCAGAATCGCACGTCTAGTGGTAATTGATCTATGATCCTATTCTTGCGGTAGCTTTACGGTTCTTGCGGTAGAAATTTTTAATTTGTGCTAGAGTAGCATGCGCGTTCCTCAACAAAGGGTATCGAGCCATCTCGTGTAGATTTGTGATCTGGATGTTGCACATATGATATGTGAGGATAGTAGATTGGATCTATTACATGTTCAACTGATTCATGTGATGAATTGGTGGAGGAAGCCGTCGATGAGATCAATCGGTTTAGGGTTTGAGGAAAGTGCAAACCGAATCAATCTTGATTTGGGTGAGTCCGTTCATGGTACGACGTTGCCCTTACCGGTCGGGTTACCGCCATCAGGGTTCACGAATCGCGACCATATGGGACCAAGCCAATTAGATTGAATCGGATTGGGTCAATACGATTGATCCGCGGGTACTTGGCCAGCAGGCGCCGCCCCTTGAACCCGCCTGGGCGCCGCCCTTGGAACCCAGTGAGCGTTGCCCCTTGGAACCCCGCTGTTGTAGAATCTATTTTGTTTAACTCGTTTTTGCAGGATGTTGTGTGAAATAGTATGGCCTATGTGTATGTGATGCATGTAATATTTACATGGCCTGCGTGCCGTGTCAAGCCATAAGGCTATTTCAATCTAAAATGTATAATGACCTGCGTGTCGACTTGTGATGTTTCAAACCCTCATGTAATATTCATTAACAAAGTCGTAAGGAGTTGCATCTACAATGATGAAGATGGTGGCATCAAGCATGATGCCAAGGTGAACAATCAAGCATGATGGCAAGGTGAACAATCAAGCATGATGATGGAGATCCTAATGCTAAGGGCCATACTATTTCACATCTTAATTTGATTATATGTGGATGTGTGTTTAATCCTTGCTATTTTCTTTATGCTCATTGCATGTGATGCCGTGTTCATAGTAGATATTGTTCATCACCATAGTTAAAATTTTAAATTAAACTTGTCCACCCAATTGTTGCACCTATCAAGAATTTAGATCGTTATTAATATGACTGCCAAAGTAGTATATCAATGACTATCTTAATAGATGATAGGGATGTGTTGGACACATCGCGCATAACAATGGTTGATTTAACTAAGCTATCAAAAGCGGTTTTGGGCTTAGGGACATAAGTGGTTGGAATATGATTTTAGTAATGAAGGAACGGATACAAGACGATTGGTGTCTAGGAAAACACACATGGGGTAGGTTTCTTAATTGGCACCGGAAGCGGGAAGTGCTCCCTTCCCTCATGTGAGCCCTAGGGGCGGAGTTGACACTGGCCATGACTCAAAGTTGACGGAGGCATTCATTACTTGTTTTCATGCTCAACCAACAAGAGTTACATAAGATGTAATTAGCAAAGATGTTGCTTACCTATGTCATTAGATTTCTGCATTTGTGATGCTAAAGCTCACTAGGGTCTAATGAATATGGATCTTGAATGCTCACCATGTGTCCATAAAGGGGCACATGATAGGAGTTTCTTTTGTTAAAATGCTTAATGAAAGTATTACATAAACATAGTACTTAGAAACTTTGCATGTTTTTGTTGTAGTTCAATGGCACCTCCTCTTTGCTCCTCTACTGCTGCACTGGTTTTGCTTTTGAGATCGGTTTTGGAAAGAGAAAAACTAAATGGAACAAATTTTGTTGATTAGTATCGCAACTTGAGAATTGTTCTCAAGCATGAAAAAAGGAGTATGTTCTAGAGAATCCAATCACTGATGAACCAGTGAAAATGCTCCTCGCAATTTGAAGGCTAATTATGAAAAACATGTTAATGCCTCAGTAGAGGTCAATTTGTCTCATGCTTGTCACCATGGACTCTGAGCTGCAAAAGCAATATGAGGACCAGGATGCTTACAATATGATTGTGGGCTTGAAGGGCATGTTTGGGAACCAAGCAAGGGCTGAGAGGTATGGTATCTCAAAGCTTCTCTTTGCTTGTAAAGCTGGTGAAAGGCGATCCGATCAGCCACATGTAATCAAGATGATTGGCTACATTGGGAGATTGGAAAAGCTTGAGTTTCCCCTTAGCATTGGTCTGGCTACAGACGTAATTCTCCAGTCTCTGCCTCAGAGCTTTGAGCCATTCTGTGACACCTCGGAGTGTCGTATCCTTAATTTTTGAACATGATAAGGTTAAATACAGTATGAGATGTGGAAATAAGGTTAAAATCATAAGGATCGGGGGTTAATAACGTTTAGGGCCGTTTCGGGCGTTTAGGGGTTTTGGGCCTTCCCGAGGAGTTTTGGGCCTTGGTGGGCTTTGGTGGGATGGATTAGGACTCCGTAACGGACTAGGATTGGGTTGAGGGCTGATAAAGGCTTCCCAGCCCCTTGCGCCCCACCTCCTTATTGCGCCCCCACCTCCCCTCTTGCGCCCTCTCCTCCCTCCCTCCCTAAGCCCTAGCCCCCCAAAACCGTCGCACCCCTCCCTTTCCTCCACCTCCACACCCCCTCCCCTCCTCCCCTTGCTGCCCTAGGGTGGTCTCCCCACCCCTGCACCTTGTGGAGTCATCCCGTGGAAGCCGAGGAGCGAGGAGCGAGGAGCGAGTAACGTGGAAGCGAGGAGCGATTCGCGAGGAGATTCATTGGAGTTTTGTGCATCGGGCAAAGGTATGATCTTGGGGATCCTTGGGGATGATCTAGGTACTGTTATTAGGGTGTTTATCAAGTTTTTAGATCAATTGGAGGCGCTGGTTTGAAGTAATTTGGGTTAGATCTAAACTTGTCCACGTTTCTGTTTTCGGGCAGATTGAGCAGTCGAACTAGGGTTCGAGTTTCCGTCGATTTAGAATCCGAATCAGACCGTACGGACTTCTAGGAAGTTGTAGATAATTTAATTATATTTCCGTGGACGTAAAGCACGTTAATTTCCGATCAGCCGTTTGAAAGTTATGGCTGTTTTACCGAGCGCCTAAAAATCTGTGACGTAACTGGAACAGATTGTGGTAATCTGTAGATTAAACAATTTTAGAGTCCGAATCAGTCTTTCCCTATAACTAGAAAAAGTTGGGAAATTTCCTAAGCTTCGCGACGGTGTACTCGTTTATTCGATTTGGAGTCCCAGAACTCAAGTTATGCCTTTTGCAAGGCTGCTGTCCCGCCGGACAGAACCTCTGTTTTTAGGTTTTGCGAGTAGTTGGCAATGTCGGGTTAGATGGGGGCGTGTGTACTGTTTTGAGGTTATGATTGTGAGTGTGTGATGCCTATGTGCAGGTGGTGTGACCCCGGAAGTGCCCTCTTCTTCCCGCCAATCCGTTGCACGTGTTTGAGGCAAGTGTGTTGTGATGGATAGCAAGTTGTAGGTTGCATGTTGAAATTAGATGGAATTGCCTACATGATATATGTCCACTTGCCATGTTTTAATGATTGATATGATATGATGAGCATGTTTAACATATTATGATGCCATGTGTTAATATGTGAATTGAATATGATATTTGGCATGGTTGCATGCATGTCATGAGATAGGGCGAGGGCGGTGAGAAAGTCATCGCGAGTCCGCAAGGTCGGTGAGAAAGTTATGACTAGTCCGAACGCCATTGAGTAGAGTCCTATGTCGTGATTCCATCCACGTGGTGTTTGGAAGCGAGTAGGCACCCTCCATCTTCGGGATGGAAGGGGAAAGGGTGCACACCGACGGGTGTGTACTTCCCATACCGGTATGAGGTTCCAGAGGGTCAGAGCAATGCATTACATCGCATACAAATTGATGATGATATTGATAAGTATTCATGAATGAGATGTTATACATGATGAAAGATGTTATTGACTTGTTGTTATGCTTGTTGTTCATTGCGGTATGCTTGCTGAGTTTTCGAACTCACCCTTGTGTTTTCTTGTTGTTTTAGGTACCATGAGAACGGCATGCGGGAAAGGGAATAGTCACACGCTCACACATTGCTTCACCTTAATGTTTCCCCAAGTCAATTCATTTAGTTTGATAATAAATTGCGTGTGATGGTCTTTAAAATTAAGTCTTAGCTTGGTTAATGAGAGTTCTATTGTTTGTTTGACACTTGGAACCTTAAGAGCTTAATGTTAGTCTCTTATTGTCGTTAAGACTTTATTTATTGCTGTTTTAGATGTTTCTCTTATTGCCATATAATGCTATATTGTTGCTTTGTTTCTTAAATTCATGATAAAACAAAGGAGGTCTTTGCCGAAATCTCGGTTTTTAGTCTATGCACCTTTGCTGGAATTTGATGTTAAATGTGGTATTTAGATGTTGTTTAGCTTATGTTTGGTAACATTCAGGCATAGTAAATGCCGGGTGTTATTCTGATTAGTATCGAGCGGGTTTGTAGGTCCTTGGAATGTGAATTTTCAAAGGTCATGCTATAGGGTACAACTAAAATGTGATGTGGAATAACTTAGAAACATGGCTTAGGTTCTAACTAAAACCTTGTTATAGGATAGCAACGTTAAAACTTGTAAAAGTGGTATAACTAATCTAAAATCGACACACTTGGTTGCACAAAGAGGATGGGTTTTGGTTCATCAATGCATCGCGCTTGATTATGTGATAAGGAATATGCTTATGATGATGTTTGATCTATGATCTTGATTGTGTGCTTTGGTGTTTGGGTGGTTGTCTGCATCCTGGCAGCCATGCCGAGGGTAGAGGCCGTGGGCCGCCGTGGCCGTGGAGGCCAGGGGTGAGGCTCCCAGGAGTTGAGGAGTCTGTTCTTTGAGGGTAGCGTTCGCTTAATGCTCGTGGGCCAGCTCAGAGGAGCTTCCGGTGTCTTGGTCGGGGCGAAGTGCCGCCGCCAATGAAGATTTAGTCCAGGCTCTGCAGGGAGATTCGGGAGCTGCGCCCGGCCGGTGCGGGCAGCCCCTGTTGTGCCTCCCTCGCAGCGGGCCCCCTGTTGTTGCCTCACGCACCGAGCCGAGGATGAGTCTCGGGAGTGGATGTCCTCCGTCTTGACACTTTCGATGGAAGCGAGCACGCCGATCCAGTCCGCAGATTGGCTGCGGTACATGGAGAAGGCAGTTTGAGGTCCTAGAGTTGACCTCGGTTCGAAGGACTCGCTTTGTGGCTTTTCAATTTGAAGGGCCAAGGCGATATCCGGTGGGAGGGGTTACTTTGCTAGAACCCCGATCTGGGTCGATCACACCGAGGACTTTGTGGCTCGCTTCGAGCCAAGTTCCACCCTGAGTCTTTCCTTGAGAGGATGGAGCTTACTCGACCACTCTTTCCCGAGGAAAGAGGTCGGTGTGGCAGTATGAGAAGGAGTTCAACAGCGTGGTGCGCTTCAGACTGTGGCGGCAAAACGATCGGGAGAAAGCTAGGAGGTTCCGTAGGGGCCTCAACCAGGAGTTCAGAGTTGTCATGGGGCGATCAGTCCTCGTGACTTCTGCTCTGTGGTGGAGCAAGCGAAGGGCATGGAGCTCGAGTTGGAGCTCTCCGGGACAAGCGAACCGGGAGGTTCAGGGGTTCCTGCGGCCCCAGCGGGGCCGTAAGAGGACCTCGGTGGAGGAGGTGGGTCCTCTCGCCCCACCTTCAAGAAGTTCAAGGGAGGACAGGGCTCCTCCTCGTGGAGCTAAGATGGGGTCGCCCAGTCGTCTTCTTCGCGACGGCTGTTAGATCTGTGCCTGGGCAGGGCATGAAGTGCTTCAAGTGCGGTGGCGAGCACCGTGCTTGAGTGTGGTTGGACCGGGAGTTGCAACCACTTTGGCAAGCCCGGCCATATGGGGCGAGTCTACCGGATGAACCCGGTAGCATCATCAAGTGGGAGACGGTGCCTTCTCCTCCCACTCGGTAGCGTCTTCTAGAGGATCGGTGCACATGATGGCTGCTCTGTTTCTCAGCCACCCTTTGCGTGGGCGCCACCGCGCATCGGTGCCCGCAGCCTGCCCCGCTCCTCCTCGATTGCCTCCTCCGCCCCAGCCTTGTTGGGGCATCGGCTGAGTCGGGCTCATACTGTCCCGGCGCCACCAGGAGTGTGCGCTTTGCCGAGCCGCCGGTCAGCCGGGCATCCAGAGGTGGTTTCAGGTACTCTGCTCGTGGATTCCGTTGATGCCTTTGTTCTATTTGATTCCGGAGCATCCTATTCTTTTGTGTCGTCGGAGTTTGCTAGTAGAGCTAAGTTGGGAGTTCAGCGGATTTACGAGTCCGTGTTAGTCGAGTTCTCTGGGGTTTGATTGCTAGTTCTTTGGTTTGCCCTGGTTGCACCATTGCCATTGATGATGAGGTTTTCTTTGCCAATCTCATGGTGATCCGGGCTTGGCTCCTTTTGATGTCATTTTGGGCATGGACTGGTTGCATCGATGCCGTGCTAAGATCTGTTGTTTGGAAGACAGGTTGCCTTGCAGGCCCGTCCGGGAAGAGTTGACCTTTCAGGGTGGTATACCCTCGATTAGTCTTTGCTTTGACTAGTTTGTTTTAAGTCGGCGTTTGAGGTGTTGGGTTTCCTCATGACTTTGTCTCGAGAAACCATCTTCCTCGATTCCCATTGAGGAGATTTACGTAGTGAAGGAGTTCGTTGATGTGTTCCACGGCGAGTTGCCTGGTCTACCTCCTGTGAGGAATGTGGAGTTTCGTATTGATCTTGCTCAGGGCACTCGACCTATTTCTATCTCTCCATACCGCTTAGCCTCGACCTTTTCAAGGCGAGTTGAAGAAGCGATTGGAGGATCATTGGCCAAGGGCTTCATTCGGCGTAGCGTATCGCCATGGGGAGCACCCGTCCTCTTCGTCTCGAAGAAGGATGGAAGTTGGCGTATGTGCATTGATTATCGTGCTCTTAACCAAGTGACAGTCAAAAACAAGTATCCTTTGCCTCGCATCGAGGATCCGCTTTGACCAACTGAAGGGAGCAAAGGTGTTCTCCAAGATTGATCTTCGATCGGGGTATAATCGAGATCCGTGTGAGGGAGCAGGACATTGAGAAGACTGCTTTCTCCACTAGGTATGGGCATTATGAATTTAAAGTTATGTCTTTTGGACTAACTAATGCTCCTATTTGTCTTTATGGAGGCGATGAGCAGTATGCTACACAAGTACCTTGATGAGTTTGTGGTAGTGTTCATCGATGACATTCGATTTACTCTAAATCGGAAGAGGAGCATGAGCGACACTTGAGGCTTGTCTTTGAGTACCCTGAGGAGAATCAATTCTTTGCTAAGCTGAAAAAGTGCGAGTTCGGATTTGAAGTGGGTTTTCTTGGCCACATCATCAATCCGGAGGGTATATCGGTAGATCCTAGCAAAGTCTCGGCAGTTTTGGATTGGAAGAGGCCTTCCAATGTCAAAGAGGTGCGTAGTTTCCTTGGGTTGGTGGATACTATCGGCGTTTTGTGCAGGATTTCTCTATCATTGCCAAGCCACTTTCACACTGACTCACAAAGGGATGAAGTTCCAAAGGATCGCAGAGTGTGAGCACAAATTTTTCAGTGACTTTGAAGGAGAAGTTAGTGGCTGCTCCTGTTCTTACCCTTCCCGAACCGGGAAGCGCTTCACTGTTTATTCGATGCTTCTCGGTTGGGACTTGGTTGTGTGCTCATGCAAAATGGCAAGGTGATTGCTTATGCTTCGAGGCAGCTGAAAAAGCATGAGCAGAACTATCCCACCCATGATCTTGAGCTAGCCGCCGTGGTGTTTGCATTGAAGATATGGAGGCATTATTTATGCAGCGAATCTTGTGATATTTTTACTGATCACAAGAGCCTCAAGTACATCTTTACTCGTAAAGATTTGAACTTGAGGCGAGAGGAGGTGGCTAGAATTGATAAAGGATTATGACCTCACTATCCAGTATCATCCGGGGAAGGCAAATGTGGTGGCCGACGCTCTCAGTCGCAAGACAATGCCCCCTGTTGTTGATTGTCTTGTTGCTGATTTTGAGCGTTTGGGAGTCTCCTACTGCTTGGCGGGGACCGTGCAAGCTGAAACTCAATTGATTCTTGAGTCGCCGATTCCCAGGCGTGTCTTGGGAGGCACAAGAAGCATGATCGTTTGCTCCAGCAGGTGAGGAAACGCCTTGAGGATGGCAAGTCCGAGACTTTACCGTTGATGATGCGGAGCCTTGAGGTTTCGTGGCCGATCGTGGCGTGCCCCAAAAATCTCAAGTGAAAGAAGACATCTGAAAGAAGCTCATCGCACCCGTACCACGGTCCATCCTGGAGAGACCAAGATGTACATGGACTTGAAGAAGAATTTACGGTGGAAAAGGATGAGAGTGGATATTGCCAAGTATGTGGCGTCTTGTGGGATCTGTCGAGAAGATCAAAGGCGAGCATAAGCGTCCCGCCTGGTCTGTTGCGACCATTGGAGGTTCTGTGTGGCCATGGGATGACATCTCCATGGATTTTGTGGTTGGTTTACCTCGTTCTCCACGAGGAAGGATGTTGTTTGGGTTGTGGTGGACTGTCTCGGCAAGTCTGCGCATTTCATTCCCATCCGCATCGACCAATTCAATGAGCGAGTTGGCTCCCATCTATGTGCGGGAGATTGTGAGATTGCATGGTGTACCCAAGACCATTATCTCGATCGGGATGCGAAGTTCGTCTCCAAGTTACGGGAGAGTTTGCAGAGTGCTTTGGGTGCAGCCTTTGCCTTAGTACCGCTTTTCACCCTCAGACAGATGGGCGATCTGAGCGCACCATCCAAACTTTGGAGGACATGCTCGGGGCCTGTGTGATGGCTTGGAAGGGTAGCTGGGAAGACCATTTGCCCCTTGCAGAGTTTGCTTACAATAACAGCTACCATTCCAAAGATCCGGTTGCTCCTTATGAGGTCTTGTATGGTCGGAAGTGCGGTCGCCACTTTGTTGGGATGCTGTGGGCGAGAGAGCTATTCTTGGGCCGGATTGGGTTCAGCAGATCGTTGATCGCGTGTCGGAGGTTCGGCTAGAACCTTCTCGCAGCACAGAAGCAGACGAAGAGCTATCTGATGTGAGGCGGCGAGACTTGGAGTTTGAGGTGGGTGATAGCGTACTCTTGCGAGTATCTCCCACCAAGGGTGTGGTGCGTTTTGGCACCAAAGGAAAGCTTCGATCCAAGGTATGTTGGGCCTTTTCCTATCCTCGCCGAAGTTGGCAGGTTGGCCTATCGCCTCGAGCTACCGGAATCCATGCAAGGTGTGCAGAATGTGTTCCATGTCTCGATGTTGAGGAGCTACTTGCATGATCCGGAGTGGGTGGTTCCATTGGCCCCATTAGTGCTTCAAAGAGGACCTCACCTTCGAGTCCCGGGCCTCCGTGGAAATTCTCGGGACTTGAGCGAGTGATGAAGAACAGGGGCGCTTAAGTTTGTCAAGGTCTTGTGGTCACATCAGGCCGAGAGAGAAGCGACTTGGGAGCTGGAATCTCGCATCTTGCGAGAAGTATCCCGAGCTTTTCACCTCAGGTATGTGATGTGAAAATCTGGTCGTCTTTGGTTTCTTTGGGTTTCGTGATTGGTGCGTTTAGATTCGAGGTCGAATCCCGTTGAAGGGGGGAAGAATGTGACACCTCGAAGTGTCGTATCCTTAATTTTTGAACATGATAAGGTTAAATACAGTATGAGATGTGGAAATAAGGTTAAAATCATAAGGATCGGGGGTTAATAACGTTTCCGGGCCGTTTAGGGCCGTTTCGGGTTTTGGGCCTTCGGAGGAGTTTTGGGCCTTGGTGGGCTTTGGTGGGATGGATTAGGACTCCGTAACGGACTAGGATTGGGTTGAGGGCTGATAAAAGGGGCTTCCCCCAGCCCCCTTGCGCCCCCACCTCCCCTTATTGCGCCCCCACCTCCCCCTCTTGCGCCCTCTCCTCCCTCCCCCTCCCCTAAGCCCTAGCCCTCCCCAAAACCGTCGCACCCCCTCCCTTTCCTCCACCTCCACACCACCTCCCCTCCACCCCTTGCTGCCCTAGGGTGGTCTCCCCACCCTGCACCTTGTGGAGTCATCCCGTGGAAGCGAGGAGCGAGGAGCGAGGAGCGAGGAGCGAGTAACGTGGAGCGAGGAGCGATTCGCGAGAGATTCATTGGAGTTTTGTGCATCGGGCAAAGGTATGATCTTGGGGATCCTTGGGGATGATCTAGGTACTGTTATTAGGGTGTTTATCAAGTTTTTAGATCAATTGGAGGCGCTGGTTTGAAGTAATTTGGGTTAGATCTAAACTTGTCCACGTTTCTGTTTTCGGGCAGATTGAGCAGTCGAACTAGGGTTCGAGTTTCCGTCGATTTAGAATCCGAATCAGACCGTACGGACTTCTAGGAAGTTGTAGATAATTTAATTATATTTCCGTGGACGTAAAGCACGTTAATTTCCGATCAGCCGTTTGAAAGTTATGGCTGTTTTACCGAGCGCCTAAAAATCTGTGACGTAACTGGAACAGATTGTGGTAATCTGTAGATTAAACAATTTTAGAGTCCGAATCAGTCTTTCCCTATAACTAGAAAAAGTTGGGAAATTTCCTAAGCTTCGCGACGGTGTACTCGTTTATTCGATTTGGAGTCCCAGAACTCAAGTTATGCCTTTTGCAAGGCTGCTGTCCCGCTGACAGAACCTCTGTTTTTAGGTTTTGCGAGTAGTTGGCAATGTCGGGTTAGATGGGGGCGTGTGTACTGTTTTGAGGTTATGATTGTGAGTGTGTGATGCCTATGTGCAGGTGGTGTGACCCGGAAGTGCCCTCTTCTTCCCGCCAACTCCGTTGCACGTGTTTGAGGCAAGTGTGTTGTGATGGATAGCAAGTTGTAGGTTGCATGTTGAAATTAGATGGAATTGCCTACATGATATATGTCCACTTGCCATGTTTTAATGATTGATATGATATGATGAGCATGTTTAACATATTATGATGCCATGTGTTAATATGTGAATTGAATATGATATTTGGCATGGTTGCATGCATGTCATGAGATAGGGCGAGGCGGTGAGAAAGTCATAGCTAGTCCGGCAAGGTCGGTGAGAAAGTTATGACTAGTCCGAACGCCATTGAGTAAGTCCTATGTCGTGATTCCATCCACGTGGTGTTTGGAAGCGAGTAGGCACCCTCCATCTTCGGGATGGAAGGGGAAAGGGTGCACACCGACGGGTGTGTACTTCCCATACCGGTATGAGGTTCCAGAGGGTCGAGCAATGCATTACATCGCATACAAATTGATGATGATATTGATAAGTATTCATGAATGAGATGTTATACATGATGAAAGATGTTATTGACTTGTTGTTATGCTTGTTGTTCATTGCAAGATGCTTGCTGAGTTTTCGAACTCACCCTTGTGTTTTCTTGTTGTTTTAGGTACCATGAGAACGGCATGCGGAAAGGGGAATAGTCACACGCTCACACATTGCTTCACCTTAATGTTTCCCAAGTCAATTCATTTAGTTTGATAATAAATTGCGTGTGATGGTCTTTAAAATTAAGTCTTAGCTTGGTTAATGAGAGTTCTATTGTTTGTTTGACACTTGGAACCTTAAGAGCTTAATGTTAGTCTCTTATTGTCGTTAAGACTTTATTTATTGCTGTTTTAGATGTTTCTCTTATTGCCATATAATGCTATATTGTTGCTGTTTCTTAAATTCATGATAAAACAAAGGAGAGTCTTTGCCGAAATCTCGGTTTTTAGTCTATGCACCTTTGCTGGAATTTGATGTTAAATGTGGTATTTAGATGTTGTTTAGCTTATGTTTGGTAACATTCAGGCATAGTAAATGCCGGGGTGTTACACATTCATTATGAATTTTCATATGAATAGCATGGAGAAGAGCCTGACCGAGCTACATGGGATGCTTAAGGCTGCCGAGGAAAGCATTAAGAAGAAACCCAATCATGTGATGATGGTTCAGAAAACAACTGCCTTCAAAAAGAGGAAAGCTAAGGCTTGGGGAAAGGGCAAGGGCAAGGGCAAGGCTCAAGATGAGATCACAAGCCTCAAAACTAAGCTTCAGAAGCTCAAAGTCGGCCCTCAACCCGAAACCCAGTGCTTCTATTGCAAGAAGTCAGGACATTGGAAAGCAGGCTGAGAAGTACTCGCGAGATAAGAAGAATGGGAGTGTGACTTCCACTTCAGGTATTAATGTTATAGAAATTAATCTTGCTACTACTTCTTCCAGCTCTTGGGTATATGATCTTTGGATAGGTTGCTCACATTTGCAATTCGATGCAGGCTGATAAAGAGGAGAGTCTTGGCGAAAGGAGAAGTGGATATTATCGTGGGGAATAAAGCAAGAGTTGCTGGTCTTGCCGTTGGCACCTACCCATTGCATTTGCCTTCAGGATTAGTTTTAGAACTTAATAATTGTTATTTTGTTCCGGCCTTGAGTAGAAACATTATTTCATCTTCCTGTTTGGAACATGAAGGTTATGAATTCAGAATAAAGAACTTTGTTTGTTCAATATTTTTGAATGATATGTATTATGGTCGTTGTCCCATGGTGGATGGGTTATACGTCCTTGAACTCAAAGAAAAACATGTCTATAACATTAATGTCAAAAGGCATCGACCAAATGATTTGAACCCTACCTTTTTATGGCATTGTCGCTTGGGTCACATAAATGAGAAGCGCATGAAGAAGCTCCATGGTGATGGACTTCTCACCTCATTTGATTTTGAATCATTTGAAACATGTGAGTCTTGTTTACTTGGCAAGATGACAAAAACCCCTTTCACAGGTTTTAGTGAGAGGGCGAGTGAATTGTTGGCACTAGTACAAACAGATGTATGTGGACCAATGAGCTCGATTGCTAGAGGTGGGTTTCAGTACTTTGTAACTTTTACTGATGACTTTAGTAGATATGGATATATCTATTTGATGAGGCATAAGGCTGAAACCTTTGAAAGGTTCAAAGAGTTTCAGAATGAAGTACAAAATCAACTTGGCAAATCAATAAAACACTTACGATCAGATCGTGGTGGTGAATACTTGAGCCAAGATTTTGGTGATCATCTAAAGCAATGTGGAATCGTTCCACAACTTACTCCGCCAGGAACGCCTCAATGGAATGGCGTATCCGAGCAGCGGAATCGAACTTTATTGGATATGGATTCGGTCAATGATGAGCCAAACAGATCTGTCATTGTCCTTCCGGGGTTCGCTCTAGAGGCAATTTGCGTTCACATTAAATAGGGTCCCATCAAATTCCGTTGAGAAGACACCATATGAGATATGGGTAGGAGAAGTCCCATGTTGTCATTTCTCAAGATATGGGGATGTGAGGCTTATGTAAAATGTTTGCAATCGATAAACTCGCACCTAAATCGGAAAAATGCTTCTTTGTGGGGTATCCTAAAGAAACAAAAGGATATTACTTTTACAAAAGAAACGAGAACAAAGTTTTTGTTGCTCGAAATGGTGTCTTTTGGAGAAAGAGTTTCTTTCAAAAGAAATCGATGGGAGTGATGTGCATCTCGATGAAGTTCGAGAATCACATGAACATGTTCAAAGCGCCATCAACCATCACATGATGTACAAAATGTTGTACAACTGTGGAAGAGACACCTGCCCCACATAGGTCTGGGAGGCCGCGTCATGAACCTATAAGATATGGACATGACATATTATTGTTAGACAATGATGAGCCCACGACTTATGAAGAAGCCATGATGGACCCAAACTCCGAAAAATGGCTTGGAGCCATGAGATCCGAAATTCAATCCATGCATGACAATCAAGTTTGGAACTTGGTCGATCCTCCTGATGGTGTAAAACCATAGAATGCAAATGGATTTTCAAGAAGAAGACAGACGTAGATGGAAATATTCAGATCTATAAGGCACGGTTGGTGGCAAAGGGTTTCAAACAAGTTCAAGGAATTGACTATGATGAAACTTTTTCACCGGTAGCCATGCTCAAGTCTGTCCGGATCATTTTAGCAATTGCTGCATATTTCGATTATGAAATATGGCAAATGGACGTCAAAACAGCTTTCCTTAATGGGAATCTATCTGAGGATGTATACATGATACAACCTGAGGGTTTTGTTGATCCTAAAAATGCTAAAAAGATATGCAAGCTTCAGAGATCCATTTATGGGTTAAAGCAAGCATCTCGGAGTTGGAACATTCGTTTTGATGAAGTGGTCAAAGGATTTGGCTTTATCAAAAACGAAGAAGAGCCTTGTGTTTACAAGAAGGCTAGTGGGAGCGCACTTGTGTTTCTGATTTTGTATGTGGATGACATATTATTGATCGGGAATGATATTCCTATGCTTGAAGACGTTAAGACTTCGTTGAAAAGGAGTTTCTCAATGAAGGACTTGGGAGAAGCATGTTATATCTTGGGCATAAAGATCTATAGAGATAGATCAAAAAGGTTGATTGGATTAAGCCATGAAAGCATTACATTGACAAAGTATTGAAAAGGTTCAATATGCATGAATCTAAGAGAGGTTTCATGCCAATGTCACATGGCATCGATCTAAGCAAGAATCGGTGTCCTTCGACAACCGATGAGCGAGGCGAGGATGAGCAAGATTCCATATTCTTCGGCTATTGGATCTATCATGTATGCCATGATTTATGCAGCGCCCAGATGTCTCGTATGCTCTAAGTGTCACAAGTAGATACCAAGCGGATCCGGTGATGGTCATTGGATAGCCGTGAAAAACATTCTAAAGTACTTAAGAAGAACTAAGGGTATGTTCCTAGTCTTTGGAGGTGAGGAAGAACTGGTTGTAAAGGTTACACCGATGCAAGCTTCCAAAGCGACAAAGATTATTTTCGATCACAATCCGGTTTGTGTTTACACTAAATGGAGGAGCAGATGGTGGAAGAGTTCCAAGCAAAAGCACGGTGGCTGACTCTCTCTGACGAGCGAGTACATTGCGGCCGGATGCCGCAAAAGAAGCTGTATGGATAAAGAAGTTTATCTCAGATCTTGGTGTGGTAGCTAGTGCATCTAGTCCAATGGACATCTATTTCGATAATAGTGGTGACATTGCACAAGCAAAAGAGCCTAGATCACACCAGAAGTCCAAACATATACTCCGACGCTTTCAACCTTATTCGCGAGATTGTGGATAGAGGTGACGTGAAGATATGCAAAGTACATACGGAAGCTAATGTGGCTGATCCGTTCACAAAGCCACTACCACAGCCTAAGCATGAGGCGCACACGAGGTCTATTGGTATTAGATACTTAATTGATTGACTCAAGTGCAAGTGGGAGATTGTTAGTGTTATGCCCTTGAGGCAATCATATGGATGAATGAAACATGACTATGTTTATGAATAATAATATGATTATTGGTCCAATGAATGTATATCATTGTTTTGATCAACAAGTGTGTGACTTGTTTATGAAGCTCTTTACTTATTGATATAATTCGATAAATATCTCTGATCGGATATCATCGTATAGGACAACTATGAATAGATCAGCACATGTACTGATCGATGATCATGTTTCATAGATCATGGGATATGGTGATATCATCAATACATTGTGAACACATGTTGAAGAACATGTGTTAGGTAGACCCACAATGAGACATTGCGAGAATGTTACATTCTTATGTGTCATCAGTGTATCTCATACATAGTAGATGTATGATCCTTAGACCTGAGATTGTCATATTTCCTACATGTGTAATAGTTTACCTTGGGGTTACCAAACACTATTTCCTAACCGGATAGTTTTAAAGGTAGCTCTCATGTTCACTATGAAACATGCAGAGGGAAGTGAGCGATCAAGATGGGATTTGCCACTCCGGTGTAACGGAGATATATGTCTAGGCCACTCGTGTGATATTATTAAGGAAGTTCATGGCCATGCCATGATTGAGGAGTCAATCACAACTTATTAATATATCATGGATACGAGAGATGGATTGAACTGTCAAAGGATGACATTCTTCTCGCCTTGAGTTCGATCTTCATATAGTTTGGCAAAGGGATTATTACATCAGTACTTTAGTCATATGCGTTTGGGAGTTGGCATGCTCTGCAAGGAGCCGCTACCAACTATTGGATTAGAAAAAGGGTCTTCCAAATCCATGTCCAAATGCGCATGAACCTACAGGGTCACACACTTAACGGGCTGGGACGCATTAATTCGGATTGGATCCGTAATTAAAGGACCTCGTGGGCTTAGCACGTAGATGGGCCCTGACTGCCTAGGGTTTCACCTCGTGGCTATATAAGGATGGGAGGAGGCTGGACGCAGCACACACTTTCCCATGCGTTTTAGAAGTGTTTCACCAGAAACCCTAGCCACCTCCTCTCGCTGCCCCTGCCGAGCGATCCGGTGCTTGCACACCGACGCACGGCGTCCCATCCCTGGACGTGTGGACTACTGTGGTGGCGCTGTTGCGACTGCGGCGTGCGAGGACGATCCGCGGCCAGACGAGGTGAGGACGATCCACGGCGAGGGGAGGACGATCCACGACTGCAGCGGGAACGATCCACTACATCGACGCGCGAAGGATTCCGCAACTGCGCGTCTAGTGGTAATTGATCTATGATCCTATTCTTGCGAGTAGCTTTCTGGTTGCGCGGTAGAAATTTTTAATTTGTGCTAGAGTAGCATACCGCGTTCCTCAACACTCTCTCCTACAGCATCCCAACAAAGCGGCGATTTGCACTTTCGGCCATACAGTACCTCATAAGGAGCAGCCCGGATGCTGGAATGATAGCTGTTATTATATACAAACTCTGCCAATGGTAAATGATTCCCCGGCACCAAACATAAGCTAAACAACATCTAAATACCATGAATTAAGGTAAATTACAGCAAAGGAGTAAAAGCTAAAACCCGAGATTTCGGCAGCATCTCCTTTGTTTTAACATGATTTGAAGGAGCAACAACAGTATAGCAATATATGGCAATATGAGAGACAACTAAAACAACAATAATTAAAGTCTTAACAACAATATAAGTCTAGTTTCAAGCATTTAATGTCTCCAAGAGTCAAACGAACAATAAGACTCTGATATAGCAAAGCTAAACCTTAAAGCAATAATCATCACACGCAGTTTATTATCAAAGACTAAATTGAATGACTTGTGGAATCAAATGAGTGAAGCTATGTGCGGAAGTGTGACTATTTCCCTTCCCCGCATGCCGGTCTTATGGTACCTAAAACAACAAGAAAACACAAGTGTGAGTTCAAAACTAAGCAAGCATATTGCAACGGTACAACAAGAACAATGACATGGCAATAACATCTCACATCATGTAAACCATCTCATTCATGTTCACAACTCATTATCATCATTATTATGTATGCAATGCGATGCGATGCTCATATCTCCTTGGAAACTCATACTGTTATGGTTGAGTACACACCCGTCGGTGTGCACCCTCTCCCCCCTTCCATCCCGAAGATGGAGGGTGCGTACTCCTCGCTTCCCCACACCGTGGTGGACGGAATCACGATGTAGGACTTACTCATTGGCTCTCCGGATTAGTCATAACTTTCTCACCGACCTTCCCCGGACTAGTTATGACTTTCTCACCGCCCGGGCCATGTAACATGCCATTTATGCAAATATGCCAACATCATAATTAACTTGTACATTAACACATGGCATCATAACATAATAAGCATACTCATCATATCATTGGCAATCATTAAAGCCTGGCAAGTGATCATATCATGTAGTAAATTTTCATCTAGTCTCAACAAGCAACCTACAAATCGCTATCCATTACAATACACTTGTAACACCCCGGCATTTAATATGCCCGAATGCTACCAAACATAAGCTAAACAAAATCTAAGTACCACAATTAAACATAAATTCCAGCAAAGGTTCATATGCTAAAAACCGATATTTCGGCAGCATCTCCTTTGTTTTTCCATGAATTAACACAATCTCAATATCATGGCAAGATATATATCATAGCACACGACATCTAAAACAACAACATAAATGGACATAACATCAAGTTACGCCAATAATACCACGCTTAACCACTTCATAAACTATAACGAAGCAAATAAGGATTCACAAGCATGCTAGATTAAACCATACCTTAAGTTTAGGGCACAACTCTTAATATCATGTCTCCAAGTGGTTAATTATGGACTATGATGGTGGAGCTACGTGTAGAAGTGTAGCTAGATCCCTTTTTCCCGCATGCCGATCTCAAAGTACCTAAAAACAACATAAAACACAAGCGTGAGTTCGAAAACTCAGCAAGCATATTGTAATGGACAACAAGATCATTTACAAGACAATAATACCTCACATCACATATAACATCTCATACTTGAGCACATAACAACATCATCATCATTAAAAAAAATGTATTGCAATGCAATGTTATGCTCATATCTCCATGGAAACTCATAACGGTATGGTTGAGTACACACCCGTCGGTGTGCACCCTCTCCCCCCTTCCATCCCGAAGATGGAGGGTGCCTACTCCTCGCTTCCACAACCCACGGTAGATGGAATCACGATGTAGGACTTACTCTAATGGCTCTCCGGATTAGTCATAACTTTCTCACCGACCTTCCCGGATTAGTTAATGACTTTCTCACCGCCCGGGCCATGTAACATGTCATGCATGCAACTATGCCAATTATCATATTTCACATGTACATAAACATATGGCAACTCATCATGACAAATATAAACACATGGCATCGAACCATGATAATCATACTCAATATTTCATTGGAAAACAGCAAGCATGGCAAGTGAGCATAGCAAGTGTTCAATCTTTCACCCAATATCAACAAACAACCTACAATCCGCTATACATTACAACACACTTGCCTCAACCGCGGGCGACGGATTTGTGGGACGTAGAGGGCACTCCCGGTGTCACACCACCTGCACATAGGCATCACACACTCACAATAATGCCCGCAAAACAGTACACAAATCCCCATCTATCCCGACATTGCCCACTACTTGCAAACCTAAAAACAGAGGTTCTGTCCCAGCGGGACAGCAGCCTTGCAAAGGCCATAACTTGAGTTCTGGGACTCCAAATCGATTAAACGAGTAGACCATCGCGAAGCTTAGTAAATTTCCTACCTTTTTCTAGTTATACGGAAAGACTGATTCATAATCTAAAATTGTTTAATCTACAGATTACTACGATCTGTTCCAATCGCGTCACAGATTTTAACACGCTCGGTAAAACGGCCATAACTTTCAAACGGCTGATCGGATTTTAACGTGCTTTATGTCCACAGAAAGATAATTAAATTATATACAACTTCTTTTAAGTCCGTACGGACAGATTCGTATTATAAATCGACGAAAACTCGAACCCTAGCCCGACTGCTCAATCTGCCCGAAAACAAAAACGTGGCAACGTCTAGATCTAACCCAAAGAACTCCAATCCAGCACCACCAATTGATCTAAAAACTTGATAATCACCCTAAGAACAGTACCTAGATCAATTCCAAGGATCCCCATGATCATACCTTTGCCCAACGAACGAATCTCCAATAGATCTCCTCGCGAATCGCTCCTCGCTCCTCGCTCCTCGCGAATCGCTCCTCGCTCCAACGGATGGATCCACAAAGTGCAGTGGTGTGGAGACCACCCTAGGGCAGCAAGGGGGTGGAAGAGAGGTGGTGGAGAGGTGGGGAGCAATGCGGCAAAGGGGGAGGTGGAGGCGCACAAGAGGGAGAGGGAGAGGGGGTGGCGGCTAGGGCTTAGGAGGGGGAGGTGGGGGCGCCCATGGTCTGGGGGAGCACGCCCAAAAGGCTGGTGGGGAGCCCTTTTACCAGCCCCCACACCCAATCCTAGTCTGTTACGGAGACCTACTCCATCCCACCAAAGCCCACCAAGGCCCAAACTCCCCCGGGAAGGCCCAAAACCCGGAAGCGGCCCTAAACGCCTTAAAAGCTATTAACCTCCATATCCTATAGTTTTAACCTTAATTCCACATCTCATAATGTTATTAAACTTATCATGCCACGTTAAATAAGGTTACGACACTCGTGGCGACATAACACTTCAACCGGCCCAAAAACGAGAAAACCCTAAGCCGAAAGGTTTTATTCTCTAGTTTCACCTTCTATAACGTCACACCAAACCATAGTGTCACATTCTTCCCCTTCAACAGGATTCGACCTCGAATCAGAAGGACGCATAAAAACAGCAACAAAGTCCCCAAGGGACAAAAGGCTTCTCTGCAAAGACAAAACATTCGCACAACGACTAGAACCGAAACAAGCGACAAACGAGTTCCCAAAACCAACACTTAAAGAAAAAGTGTTGATCTAGCTCAACTAAGGGCAACCGCTCACAGTTCAACTTTCAATTCAAATCCCAAACAGAATCTGCGTTTCAACCTCGAAGGGCTTCAACAACCCAAAACGCTCGAATCCTCACGACAAACACCTCACCCTTCTATCACAACCTACCTGACTACACACTGCAATAAACTCAACATGACAAAGTCAAAGGAAGTCACAATTCCTTTAACGACCTCTCCTCATTCCCGAAAGTTTCCATCGAGGGGAATAACTCATTAAGGCACACTAGTCCTTCCGATACACGATCATACTAACATTTTATTCCATCCTTTCCCAGGCAAGATTCAAACCCAAAAACAACTTGTGAAGACAACTGCTCACGGCAGGACAATTATCACTGATCTACCGTCAACTTCACTTCCACCCATCGCTACTCTTAGTAAAGGTTAAACCCATACATCATCAACCTCCATCACAAACCACCCTTATACCACTAAGGTTCGACACCTAGCCCAAGCTAGGATCGAAAACCTTACCAAACCACAATTGGTTCCTTTCTTAAGAGGGTCTCGCCCTCACACAAAAACACTTAGCTATCAAGCCCAAGTGTACACATAACAACTCAAACCCAAAGCGTTAACAACCATTTTGGAAAGAATTCGGCAACATCCAAGCCAAAACACAAAGGAAGCATAAATCCCCTACATCACAACCAACATACCAGAAATTGTTCATTGCTTCTTTTCATACTAGAAAGCAAGGGAAATCTCGTTTCATGACATAAATGCACACTCTTGAGGAGCACTCGGATTAGTCATATCTCCATATATGACTTTCTCACCGACTGGCTCAACGACTCTTTTATCATTTAACATGTAAAAGCGATGTCATGTTTACTTTTCACCATTCCTCATCATGTAACCACACTCTACGAATAGTCATTCACATGATGACTTTTGCCTCGGTATCATATGAATAAATCTCGAATAACATCGAGAGTTGCGCTAATTCATATAAACTATGACGGCAACATCGTTAATCAACAAAACACCACATCGTGTGAAAACCCATCTTCGATTTAACACTAGCTTTGCAACACCTCGCAAAATCAAAGTGAACCCTTTGGAGCAGAACATCGACTCCAAAATCAAACATCTGCAGACACAAGCGCCATAAATTTTTATCAAAAGAGAGGGAAACTCAATCCAAAAGAAAACTCTTCACTAACCAAATTCACTTATGAAACATTCATAAAAATCCAGACTTGTAAAACACCCGCACACCAGACACATTTTCCAAATGACTCCAACTCTAGTCAAATAGAGTTACACATCAAGGGCTTAACTCAAAAGTTTCCAACACAACCCTTTATGACCATCTGCTTCCTTTTAAAATTAATTCCAAAGATAAATCGGTCTGCGAGCGAAAGGCGCGATCCACTCAAAAACTTTTGGATGTAAACTCAAACTCACAACACGAACTAAACAAATTCGCCAAAACCAAAGGTCGACACCAACCACTACGAGTTTTGGGGAAACTCTGAAACTCAACATAAGGAACACCTCAACCGAAAGCATTCAACCAAGATGGCAAACAACCAAACCAGTTTCAAAGGTTTTTAGACAACATCTCAGCATGAAAGGAACCATCTCTAGTACTCCACTACGCTTTCCATTAAAGACTTCAATAATCACTATTTACTATCTGAGGAGCCCCAACACAATTCAACCGAAAGTTTCACAACAAATTCTTCCTCTAGTTACCATTCCCAACATTTTTAATAAGGGTTTATGATGCTTATCAAAAAGGCACCCAACCAAGACTATAATGACATGATCCCCACGGCTCACCGAATCATAATACATCTTATTCTAAATTTGAAACATAGTACTTCCACAAATCTTTCAGCAAGATCAACCTATAAATTTCATACCACCTATATATTCACGTCTCGACAACCGAACCTTATTCAGTTAAACAACGACTTCAACATGTAAATATTATCTCTACAAGACAAAGTTCATAACTAGGATTCCAAGGCATACATTCATTAAGGATGAAATTGTACATCATGTTAATTATCCAAAGCTCACTCCATCACAACATGTTAAAATTTTCCTCTATTTTAACCATGGTTTTCCAACGAATAATCTAAACAGTTACCACAACTACTTAGTCATCAATAACAACAAATGGGCATAATCATCAACCAACAACATTACTTTTAGCTACCCTATACATAGGTGATAACAAAATTACCACCACACAACATACTCCCACTATTTAAAATAGACTGAATACTAGCATTAACACTACCATTAACAACATCATTAACAATAAGTCTTATGTCTTCTCCATTGATATCAATACTAGCATTGTAGCAACACAACTGCATACTTCCAAAGATACTAGTAGTTTGCAACAACATAAATAGCAACTCTAATCAACATCCAAATTAAAGTCACTAGTCAACACGATTAAATTTCTCTATTAATCCATTAGATTAGAACATCTTTAACAACCAGCAAAGTTTCTTTTACAATAACAGCAGTCTACATCATCTTAATGTTTTAACTATGCATCAAAGTTTAAACTTTTAACATTAACAAGGATCATAAGCACTTTTAAAGCAAGGCAACTGATTCTAAGCATGTACATTAACACATTTAATCATTCTCGCTAAGAGTAAACTGCAACACTAGTAGTCTATTTATTCTCAAGCTAGAGATATTAATCACATTGAATTGATTCAACTTAAAATTTAACTTAGTAACACATCAATCCATAAACCACATTGTTACCTACTACATAACATGCTAAACATCAATTCTTACTAGGGACAAACGATTTCAGTCAAAAGACTACTTTGTTTACAGCATTTTAGTTTTAAAACTCATCCTAAGTTCATAAGGAAAATTTGACTCTCAAAATTGCGATGAGACAAACCCAAACTTGGTCATGCAAAGGAAGTCTCCAAAGCACTTTTCAATCTCCAAGACTCCCACTGGAGGGAACCAACCGATCAAATAAACCTTTGCAAATAAAACCTTAGCACCAAACCCCAATCTTTCACGAAATAAGAAGGGTTTTTCAAAGATGATTTCTTAAACCAGTAAAATAATGAAATCAAACACCACGTACTACTATAAAGCCACATAACTTCAGCCCTGACAGCCAGGTCTGGCACAACTCCGCAATAACTCCTTTAACCTCAGAGAAAGACAAACACAGGGATAAATTGAATGCTTGTTCCCCATAATGCAATCAACAGGCATCAAAACTGGAAAGGCGCCCAAAAGAAGCGCAACACTAGTCTACTCTTCTTCGTCTTCAACCAAGGAAGAGAAAACCACACACCGCATACGGAACGATCCGCGAAAACCCAACACTTTTCATTTGATTCAAATCTACTAAAGCCAAGAAAAGCAAAGAACACCGACCGTCAGAACGGCAAAGAACATACGAAGGAAACCACCATTAACTCTTCTATTTGACTCAGTCAACTACCCGATCAACGACGAAAGGATAAGCACTCTTCTCCTGCGAGGGTCAATAGTTCTTCGATTGGTGGCGCTAACCGCCACACCGTCAAACCTCACCCTTACTATGAAATAAGAGAGGTGGCGAAACCCTTCGGCACCAAAACCCCACTTTTACCACCACAACGAGGAATAATTCAATCATTTTATCTCATAGACATAGCAACGTACTATATCAAATATAGCATTTAGCAACAAGGCTTAAGTACAACATTTAAGCGTAAACAACGATACCCATACCCTTCCTATTGTGCATCCATGTGTGTCAAATTTTAGATTAGTTATACCACTTTTGCAAGTTTTAATGTTGCTATCCTATGACAAAATTTTAGTAAAAACCTAAGCCATGTTTCTAAGTTATTCCACATCACATTTTAGTTGTACCCTATAGCATGACACTAAAAATACACATTCCAAGGACCTACACCGCTCTGATACCAACTGTAACACCCCGGCATTTAATATGCCCGAATGCTACCAAACATAAGCTAAACAACATCTAAGTACCACAATTAAACATAAATTCCAGCAAAGGTTCATATGCTAAAAACCGATATTTCGGCAGCATCTCCTTTGTTTTTCCATGAATTAACACAATCTCAATATCATGGCAAGATATATATCATAGCACCACGACATCTAAAACAACAACATAAATGGACATAACATCAAGTTACGCCAATAATACCACGCTTAACCACTTCATAAACTATAACTTGAAGCAAATAAGGATTCACAAGCATGCTAGATTAAACCATACATTAAGTTTAGGGCACAACTCTTAATATCATGTCTCCAAGTGGTTAATTATGGACTATGATGGTGGAGCTACGTGTAGAAGTGTAGCTAGATCCCTTTTTCCCGCATGCCGATCTCAAAGTACCTAAAAACAACATAAAACACAAGCGTGAGTTCAAAAACTCAGCAAGCATATTGTAATGGACAACAAGATCATTTACAAGACAATAATACCTCACATCACATATAACATCTCATACTTGAGCACATAACAACATCATCATCATTAAAAAAAATGTATTGCAATGCAATGTTATGCTCATATCTCCATGGAAACTCATACCGGTATGGTTGAGTACACACCCGTCGGTGTGCACCCTCTCCCCCCTCCATCCCGAAGATGGAGGGTGCCTACTCCTCGCTTCCACAACCCACGGTAGATGGAATCACGATGTAGGACTTACTCTAATGGCTCTCCGGATTAGTCATAACTTTCTCACCGACCTTCCCGGATTAGTTAATGACTTTCTCACCGCCCGGGCCATGTAACATGTCATGCATGCAACTATGCCAATTATCATATTTCACATGTACATAAACATATGGCAACTCATCATGACAAATATAAACACATGGCATCAAACCATGATAATCATACTCAATATTTCATTGGAAAACAGCAAGCATGGCAAGTGAGCATAGCAAGTGTTCAATCTTTCACCCAATATCAACAAACAACCTACAATCCGCTATACATTACAACACACTTGCCTCAACAAGGGCGACGGATTTGTGGGACGTAGAGGGCACTCCCGGTGTCACACCACCTGCACATAGGCATCACACACTCACAATAATGCCCGCAAAACAGTACACAAATCCCCATCTATCCCGACATTGCCCACTACTTGCAAACCTAAAAACAGAGGTTCTGTCCCGGCGGGACAGCAGCCTTGCAAAGGCCATAACTTGAGTTCTGGGACTCCAAATCGATTAAACGAGTACACCATCGCAAAGCTTAGGAAATTTCCTACCTTTTTCTAGTTATACGGAAAGACTGATTCGGAATCTAAAATTGTTTAATCTACAGATTACTACGATCTGTTCCAATCGCGTCACAGATTTTAACACGCTCGGAAAAACGGCCATAACTTTCAAACGGCTGATCGGATTTTAACGTTCTTTATGTCCACGGAAAGATAATTAAATTATCTACAACTTCTTTTAAGTCCGTACGGACAGATTCGGATTCTAAATCGATGAAAACGCGAACCCTAGCCCGACTGCTCAATCTGCCCGAAAACAAAAACGTGGCAACGTCTAGATCTAACCCAAAGAACTCCAATCCAGCACCACCAATTGATCTAAAAACTTGATAATCACCCTAAGAACAGTACCTAGATCAATTCCAAGGATCCCCATGATCATACCTTTGCCCAACGAACGAATCTCCAATAGATCTCCTCACGAATCGCTCCTCGCTCCTCGCTCCAACGGATGGATCCACAAGGTGCAGAGGTGTGGAGACCACCCTAGGGCAGCAAGGGGGTGGAGGAGAGGTGGTGGAGAGGTGGGGAGCAATGGGGCAAAGGGGGAGGTGGAGGCGCACAAGAGGGAGAGGGAGAGGGGGTGGCGGCTAGGGCTTAGGAAGGGGAGGTGGGGGCGCCCAAGGGCAGGGGGAGCACGCCCAAAAGGCTGGTGGGGAGCCCTTTTACCAGCCCCCACACCCAATCCTAGTCCGTTACGGAGACCTACTCCATCCCACCAAAGCCCACCAAGGCCCAAACTCCCCCGGGAAGGCCCAAAACCCCGGAAACGGCCCGGAAACGCCCCGGAAAAGCTATTAACATCCATATCCTATAGTTTTAACCTTAATTCCACATCTCATAATGTTATTAACCTTATCATGCACGTTAAATAAGGTTACGACACTCCGTGGCGACATAACACTTCAACCGGCCCAAAAACGCGAGAAAACCCTAAGCCGAAAGGTTTTATTCTCTAGTTTCACCTTCTATAACGTCACACCAAACCATAGTGTCACAACACTTGCCTCAACCACGGGCAACAGATTGGCGCGAAGTAGAAGGCACTCCCGGGGTCACACCACCTGCACATAGGTACCACACACTCACAATCATGTCCACAAAACAGTACACAAACCCACTTCTACCCCGACATTGCCAACTACTCGCAATACCCAAAAATAGAGATTCTGTCCCGCCGGGACAGCAGCCTTCCAAAAGGCATAACTCAGGTTCTAAGACTCCGAATCAATTAAACGAGTACATCCTTGGGTAGCTTAGGAAATTTCCTAAATTTTTAAAAGTATATGGAAAGACTGATTCGGACTCTAAAGTTGTTTAATCTACAAAATACCGAGATCTGTTCCAATCACGTCACAGATTTTAACATGCTCGGTAAAACAGCCATAACTTTCAAACGGCTGATCAGAATTTAACGTTCTTTATACCCACTGAAAGTTATTGAAATTATCTACAACTTCTTCAACAGCCGTATGACCAAATTCCAATTCTAAATTGGCGAAAAACCGAACCCTAGGTCGACTGCTCATGCTGTCCGAAACAGAGAACGTGACAACTTCTAGACTTCATCTAATCTACTCAAATCCAGCACCACTAATTGATCTGAAAACATGATATTGATCCTTAGAATAGTACCTAGCCCAACCCCAAGGAGTCCCATGGCCATACCTTCGCCCGACGCACGAAAACCCAATAGATCTCCTCCCGGATCGCTCCTCGCTCCTCGCTCCGACGGATGGATCTTCGAGGTGCAGGGGTGGGGAGGCTACCCTAGGGCAGCAAGGGGTGGAGGAGAGGTGGGGAGCAAAGTGCAAGGGGAGGCGCCACGGCCAAGGGAGAGAGAGGGGGGGTGGCGGCTAGGGCTCAAGGGGGAGGGGTGGGGCGCACAAGGGGGGTGTGGGGGCGCAACAAGGGGGCAGGGGGAGCCCCTTAAACCAGCCCATACAGGAATCATAGTCCTAAATGGACTCATACTCCATCCCACCAAAGTCCACAACCCCTTCTTTTAGGCCCAAACTCCCGGAAACGGCCCGGAAACGCAATTAAACCTCATACCATATGGTTTTAACCTCCAATACCATATTTCATAATGTTTTTGACCTCATCATGCTCATTAAATTAGGTTACGACACTCCGTGGTGTCACATTGATAACAACTGTAACACCCCGGCATCTAGTATGCCCGAATGCTACCAAACATAGACTAAACATCAACTAAATACCATACATGAAGACAAATTTCAGCAAAGGCACAAATGCTAAACACCGAAATTTCGGCAGCATCTCCTTTGTTTTATCATGATTTGAACAATAGCAATATCATAGCAAAATATTTCATAACATAAGACATCTAAAGCAGCAATATATAATGGATAAAACATCATCATAAACAATTAAACCAAAACCAACCACACAAACATCTATAGCTAAGCAAAGAGGATCAACAGCACATTAAAATTAATCCATACACTTAGTTCAGGGCACTATTATTATGATCATGACTCAAGGTTGTTAAATGTGACTGGAACTACGTGAAGATGTGTAGCTAATGCCCTTTCCCACATGCCGGTGTCATGGTACCTAAAAAAAACAACATAAACACAAGCGTGAGTTCATCACTCAGCAAGTATATTTCAATGGTACGAACAAAAACAATTACATGGCTACAACAACTCACATCATGTATATCATCTCATTCATGTTCACAAATCATTATCTTCATCATTATGTATGCAATGCGATGCGATGCGATGCGATGCTCATATCTCCTTGGAAACTCATACCGGTATGGTTGAGTACACACCCGTCGGTGTGCACCCTCTCCCCCCTTCCATCCCAAAGATGGAGGGTGCCTACTCCTCGCTTCCCCCACACCGCGGTGGATGGAATCACGATGTAGCACTTACTCTGTAACACCCCGGCATCTAGTATGCCCGAATGCTACCAAACATAGACTAAACATCAACTAAATACCATAAATTAACATAAAATTACAGCAAAGGAGCAAATGCTAAAAACCGAAAATTTCGGCAGCATCTCCTTTGTTTCTCATGCTTCGAAGCAACAACAATAGTAAGACAAGATATAGCTTGGTAAATGACAACTAAAACAGCAATAACAATTGATATGGCAACACTTATATCTACAAACAGTGAATTCAATCATTTCACCAATTATAATGAAGCAAAAGATGAACTAAAGCTCAAAACCAAACCGAGCACTAAGTTTCGTGGCACAAAACTTATTATCATTTCTCCAAGTGATTAAACATAGACTATGAACGTGGAGCTACGTGTAGAAGTGTAGCTAAACCCCTTTCCCGCATGCCGGTCTCAAAGTACCTAAAAACAACATAAAACACAAGCGTGAGTTCATCACTCAGCAAGTATATTGCAATGGGCAAAAAAAAAACAATTCAATGTAACATCACTACATACCATGCTCAACTTCATGGTCAAGTCATAATCTCATATTCAACATCATATTCATGTCTCAAAATCATTGTTCACATGTCATCATCATCATGTATGCAATGCGATGCAATGCAATGCTCATATCTCCTGGAAGCTTATACCGGTATAGCTGAGTGCACACCCATCGGCGTGCACCCTCTCCCCCTTCCATCCCGTAGATGGAGGGTGCCTACTCCTCGCTTCCATTCACCACGTGGATGGAATCACGATGTAGGCCTTACTTAATGGCGTTCCGGACTAGTCATAACATTCTCACCGACCTTACCGGACTAGTTATGACTTTCTCATCGCCCTCGCCATGTCTCATGCCATGAATGCAAAGATGCCAACATCATAAAATAATTTGCACATTTACTTAAACCATCATGGCATAGAATCATAATGGATCATTTTCATCATACCAATAGCAAGCATTAAAGCATGGCATGTTATTGCATCATAAATTCAATTTCAACTCATCAAAACTAGCGATCTACAACTCGCTACCCATTCCAATAAACTTGCCTTAACCTCCGGCGACGGATTGATGAGAAGTAGTGGGCACTCCTAGGGTCACACCACCTGCACATAGGCATCACACACTCACAAACATGCCCACAAAACATTACACAACATTCATCTAACCCGACTTCGCACCCTACTTGCAAAAACGCAAAAACAGAGGCTCTGTCCCGCCGGGACAGCATACTTCCAACGGCCATAACTTGAGTTCTAAGACTCCAAATCAATTAAACAAGTACATACTCACGTAGCTTAGGAAATTTCCAAACTTTTTTTAGGTATATGGAAAGACTGATTCGGACTTTAAAGTTGTTTAATCTACAGATTACCGTGATCTGTTCCAATCACGTCACAGATTTTAACACGCTCGGTAAAATAGCCATAACTTTCAAACGGCTGGGTGGAATTTAACGTTCTTTATATCCACTGAAAGATAATGAAATTATCTACAACTTCTTCAGCATCCGTACGTCCAGATTCGGATTCTAAATTGGCGAAAAACTTAACCCTAGGTCGACTGCTCATGCTGTCCAAAACAGAGAACGTGGCAACTTCTAGATCTAATCTAATCTACTCAATTCCAGCACCACCAATTGATCTAAAAACATGATAATAACCCTTAGAACAGATCCTAGACCAACCCCAAGGATTCCCATGGCCATACCTTCGCCCAACGCACGAAAACCCAATGGATCTCCTCCCAGTTCGCGCGATCTCCTTCCTCGCTCCAATCCCGCCGGATCTCCTCGTCGCGGAGCGCTCCAACGGATGGATCTTCGAGGTGTTGAGGTGGGGATCTCCCCTAGGGGCAGCAAGGGAGGTGGAGAGGTGGTGGAGGGGTGGTGGTGCAATGGGGAGAGGAGATGGGGCGGCTAGGAGGGAGATGAGAGGTGTGGCGGCTAGGGTTTGCAAAAGGGGAGAGGTGGGGCGCACAAGGGAAGGGTTGGATGCCCCAAGGCAGGTTATCCTGCCTCTCCCTCCCTCATGGGCCCAAAAATTCTCCCACCAAGGCCCTCGACACAACCCCCTTGGGCCTGAACTCCCCCGGAGTGGCCCAAACTCCCGAAAACAGCAGAAAATGTGAATAAACCTCACGACATAGTTTTAACATCCGATTTCATATTTCATAATGTTTTTAACCTCAACATTCACATTATATAAGGTCTCGGCATTCCGTAGTGTCACATACTCGTTAGCTCTCCGGAATAGTCATAACTTTCTCACCGACCTTCCCCGGACTAGTTATGACTTTCTCACCGCCCGGGCCATGTATCTTGCCATGTATGCAAATATGCCAACATCATGAATAACTTGTACATTAACACATGGCATCATCATGAATAACTTGTACATTAACACATGGCATCATCACATAATAAACATATTCATCATATCAATGGAAAACATTAAAGCACAGCATGTGAACATATCATATATTCAAATTTCAATCTCAATCAATCAAACAAACTACAACCCGCTACCCATTCCAATACACTTGCCTCCACCACGGGCGACGGATTGGCGAGAAGTAGAAGGCACTCCCGGGGTCGCACCACCTGCACATAGGGACCACACACTCACAATCATGTCCACAAAACAGCGATGCAAACCCTCTTCTACCCCGACATTTACCAACTACTCGCAAAACCCAAAAGCAGAGGTTACGTCGTCGGGACAGCAGCCTTCCAAAAGGCATAACTCGGGTTCTAAGACTCCGAATCAATTGAACGAGTACATCCTCGCGTAGCTTATTCGGACTCTAAAGTTGTCTAATCTACAAAATACCGTGATCTGTTCCAATCACATCACAGATTTTAACACGCTCGGTAAAACATCAATAACTTTCAAACGGCTGATCAGAATTATGGGTTCTTTATACCCACTGAAAGGTATTGAAATTACCTACAACTTATTCAACAGGCGGACGTCCAAATTCGGAATCTAAATTGGCGAAAAACCGAACCCTAGGTCGACTGCTCATGCTGTCCAAAACAAAGAATGTGACAACTTCTAGATTTCATCTAATCTACTCAATTCCAGCACCACCAATTGATCTAAAAACATGATAATGACCCTTAGAACAGTACCTAGATCAACCCCAAGGTTTCCCATGGCCATACCTTTGCCGGCCTTGCGACGAACCCAATAGATCTCCTCCGGATCGCTCCTCGCTCCTCGCTCCAACGGATGGATCTTCGAGGTGCGAGGGGTGGGAGGAGGCTACCCTAGGGCAGCAAGGGGTGGAGGAGAGGTGGTGGAGTGGTGGGGAGCAAAGGGGGCAAGGGGAGGGGGCGCACGGCCACAAGGGAGAGGGGGAGGTGGGGGGTGGCGGCTAGGGCAAGGAGGGAGGGGAAGGGGGAGCACATAGGAGGGGGGTGGTGCGCATGGCAGCAGGGGGAGCCCTTTTTACCAGCCCAAATAGGTCTCCAACTCCCACATGGACTCAAACTTTTCCCCACCAAGGCCCACGACCCTTTCCCCTAGGCCCAAACTCCCCCGGAAAGGCCCAAATCCCCGGAAACGCAAATAAACCTAATATCGTAGGTTTTTAACCTTAATTCCACATTTTATAATGTTTTTGACCTCAACATTCACATTTTGTAATGCCACAATCTCTAATTTCACATTTTATAAAGTCTCGGCATTCCGTAGTGTCACACATGTTTCCCCGGAAAGGCCCAAACACCCGAAAACAGCCCGAAAACGCGATAGTAAGTCATACCGAAATGCCGAAATCTATAAAGTACGCTCTAGTACCTATTGTACGGAATGCTGTAGCCAAAAGGCAATTCATCCAAACGACCAAATGAATAAACCAACGCACTTTCATTTAAACATAAGTTTAGCACAAATACTACCATCTCTAGTATTCCACTATGCTTACTATTAAAGATTTCAATATTGACTATTTACTCATTGTGAAGCCCCAATAGGACTTAACAAAAACCACATAACAAATTCTTTCTGTAATTACCTTTCCCAATACTCAAAAATAAAGTTTCTGGTGCTTATCATAAGACATCCAAGCAGGACTACCTCATCATGATCCCCACGGACCATCAAATCATATAACATCATATTCTATATTTAAAACATAGTACTTCAGCAAATACCTTAGCATGATCAACCTATCAATTTTATACCATCCATACGTCAACTTCTCGACAATCGAAACTTACTCAATCAATAAATGACTTCAACACATAAATGTTATCTCCACAAGACAAAATTCGTAAGTAGGATTCTAAGATATACACTCATTAAGGATAGAGTCCTACACCATGTTAATTATCCAAGTTTCATTCCATCACAGCATGTTACAATGTCCTCCATTTTAACAATGGTTTTTCAACGATTAACCTTAAAAATTAACACCACTTCTAAGTCATCAATGTCACTTATTTGCACAATCATAAAACAACAGCATTGCTTTTAATTACCCTATCCAAAGGCTATAACTGTAACACCCCGGCATCTAGTATGCCTGAATGCTACAAAACATGAGCTAAACAACATCTAAATACCATGAATTAAGGTAAATTACAGCAAAGGAGTAAATGCTAAAACCCGAAATTTCGGCAGCATCTCCTTTGTTTTACCATGATTTGAAGGAGCAACAATAGCATAGCAATATAAGGCATTATGAGAGACATCTAAAACATCAATAATTAAAGACTTAACAACGATATAAGTCTATTTTCAAGCATGTAATATCTCCAAGAGTCAAACGAACAATAAGACTCTCAAATAGCAAAGCTAAACCTTAAAGCAATAATCATCACACGCAGTTTATTATCAAAAACTAATTGAATGACTTGTGGAATCAAATGAGTGAAGCTACGTGCGGAAGTGTGACTATTTCCCTTCCCCGCATGCCGGTCTCATGGTACCTAAAACAACAAGGAAAACACAAGCGTGAGTTCAAAACTCAGCAAGCATATTGTAATGGTACAACAAGAACAATTACATGGCAATAATATCTCACATCATGTAAACCATCTCATTCATGATCACATATCATTATCATCATCATTATGTATGCAATGCGATGCTATGCTCATGTCTCCTTGGAAACTCATACCGGTATGGTTGAGTACACACCCGTCGGTGTGCACCCTCTCCCCCTTCCATCACTAAGATGGAGGGTGCCTACTCCTCGCTTCCGTTCACCGCGGTGAATGGAATCACGATGTAGGACTTACTCATTTGGCTCTCTGGAATAGTCATAACTTTCTCACCGACCTTCCCCGGACTAGTTATGACTTTCTCACCGCCCGGGCCATGTATCATGCCATGTATGCAAACATGCCAACATCATAATTAATTTGTACATTAACACATGGCATCATAACATAATAAGCATACTCATCATATCATTGGCAATCATTAAGGCATGGCAAGTGGTCATATCATGTAAGAAATTTCATCTAGTCTCAACTAGCAACCTACAAACCGCTATCCATTACAATACACTTGCCTCAACCACGGGCAACGGATTGGCGAGAAGTAGAAGGCACTCCCGGGGTCACACCACCTGCACATAGGTACCACACACTCACAATCATGTCCACAAAACAGTACGCAAACCCTCATCTATCCCGACTTTGCCAACTACTCGCAAAACCCAAAAATAGAGGTTCTGTCCCGTCGGGACAGCAGCCTTCCAAAAGGCATAACTCGGGTTCTAAGACTCTGAATCAATTAAACGAGTACATCCTCACGTACCTTAGGAAATTTCCTAACTTTCTCTAGGTATATGGAAAAGCTGATTCGGACTCTAATGTTGTTTAATCTACAAAATACCGTGATCTGTTCCAATCACGTCACAGATTTTAACATGCTCGGTAAAACAGCCATAACTTTCAAACGGCTGATCGGAATTTCGCGTTCTTTATACCCACGGAAAGATATTGAAATTACCTACAACTTCTTCAATAAGAGACTGTCCAAATGCGGAATCTAAATTAGCAAAAAACTAAACCCTAGGTTGACTGCTCATGCTGTCCAAAACAGAGAACGTGGCAACTTCTAGATCTAATCCAATCTACTCAATTCCAGCACCACAAATTGATCTAAAAACATGCTAATGACCCTTAGAACAGTACCTAGATCAACCCCATGGTTTCCCATGGCCATACCTTCGCCCGACGACCGAAAACCCAACTGATCTCCTCCCGGTTCGCGCGATCTCCTACCTCGCTCCAAATCCACCGGATCTCCTCGTCGCGGAGCGCTCCAATGGACGGATCTTCGAGGTGTTGAGGTGGATAACTCCCCTAGGGGCAGCAAGGGAGGTGGAGAGGGGAGGAGAGGGGTGGTGGCGCCATAGGGGAAGATGGAGAGGATGGGGAAGGGTGGAGGCGCATGGGGGGGCTAGGGGGTGGTGGCTAGGGTTGGGAGAGGGAGTTTGGGGCGCACCAAGGGGTGGGGGCCAGATTTGGCTGCCCAAAAGTCCCCCCTTGGGCCCAAACCCTTCCACCGGAGGCCCAATTCAACCCCTAAGGCCCAAAGTCCCCCGTAGAGGCCCAAACACCCGAAAACGGCCCAAAAACACGATATAAACGGCATAACGTAAAGTTTTAACCTCCATTTACATATTTTATAATGTTTTGACCTCAACATCCACATTTTATAAGATTACGACACTCCGTGGTGTCACAATAACAATTTGCCACTACTCAACATACTCCAACTACTTAAGATAACTTAATAAATTAGGCGATCACAAAGCTCTTAAAACATCATCAAACAACAAATCCTATACCTTCTCAATTGGCATCGATACTAGCATTTCAGGAACACGACTGCGTACTTCCAATTATGGAAAAGGTAATTAGGAAAAGAATCTGCGATGTAGTTTTTGTTAAATCCTGATGGGCATTCTCATTGAGTAAAATAGTGAATTTGGAAATCTTTAATGGTAAACGTAGTGGATTTCTAGATATAGTGGGATTCATGCTGAGCTTGTGTTTAAAACTTTTGGACTGGTTTGGTTGTTTGCTATTTTGGTTGAATGCCTTTGGTCAAGGTGTTCCTTATGTTGCGTTTCAGAGTTTCCCAAAACTTGTAGTAATTGGTGCCAATCTTTGGTTTTGGCTAGAGTTGGAGTTATTTGGAAAAATGTGTTTGGTGTTTGCGTGTGCTTCAAAAAGGTGGATTTCATGAATGTTCCATTAGTGATTTTTTGTTAGTGAAGTGTTCTCTTTTGGGATTAGTTTCCCTTTCTCTTTGAGATAATTTGTGGCGGTTGTGGGTGCAGACGTTTGACTTGAGAATTGATGTTCTCCTCCAAAATGTTGATTTTGGTTGAAAAGCGATGTTTTACAAACTTAGCTTTCAATTGATGGTGGGTTATGATACGACGTGGTGTTTTCCTGTTAATGGTGTTGCCATCATAGTTTTTATGGATTATCGCAATCATTGATGTTATTTGTGATTCAATCATGTGATACCGAGAAAGAAGTCTTTTGGTGAATGACTATTCGGTATTGTTGTTACATGATGAATGAATGGTGAAAAGGAAACATGACATCGTTTATAGACATTTAATCATAAAAGAGTCGTTGAGCCAGGTCGGTGAGAAAGTCATATATGGATATATGACTAATCTAGAGTGCTCTTGAAAAGTGTGCATTCATGTCATGAATCGAGATTTCCATTGCTTTCTAGTATGAAAAGAAAGAATGAATAATTTCTGGTATTTTGGCCTGGTATTTTGGCTATGGTATAGGAGATTTGTGTTTCCTTTGCGATTTGGCTTAGGAAAATAAAATGAGTGCTCTTTGGATATTGTTGAATTCTTTCCAAAGTGTACGTTAGTGCATTGGATTCAAAGCGATGCATGGGGATCAATTGGGTCCATGGTTTATGGTTGAGCTTACTCGATGATTGTACTCTTTGTCCTGGTCCTTTGAGTGGAAGAATGTGAGGGCAAAACCTTCTTATAAAGATAAATCTAGTGTGGGTTGTTAATGACCTAAGTTATTAGGTGTTGCTAGTAGTTGATCGTAAATAGTTTAAAAGTGAGGAGTAAAGGAAGGTTGTGTATGACCCAATTCAAACCTTCCTGGAAAATTGTTTCGTTGATGTGTTCCTCGGTAGGGTTGATTAAACTATTGTAGACCACTTGGTGGTTGCTAGTAATTGCTTTTCCTTTTCGAAGTGTATTGGATCTTTCTGTCGCTGATCTATGAGCGAGTTGTGTCAACCGAAGTGGATTGTTCAGTTGTTATTGTTTTTGCGGGTTTAATGACCCGGGCCATAAAGTAGGCTTTTTCCTTTCGGTGGTAGTGGAGGGTAATGGTTTTTTTTGTAAAAGATCAATCTTTTTCAAGGTTTTAACCCCGATTGTTCAAGCAGTTGGTAGTCTTGGAGTGTTGTGTCTCACTTGGTTCGCATCGTCTGGAATACGACGAACCACAGTAGAGAGGTTGAAGTGTGAAAACACTTTTGTGCGTGGGAGTTGAAGAGGGTTCTAGAGGTTGGTGTCGTGTTCTTCTAGGGAGTAACATCGGTTAAAGGGATCGGGCACTTTAGTGCCAAGGAATGCATAGAATGAGGAGTGTGAGACCATTTTCCTTCGTTGTCTATTTTGGAATTTATCCTATTGCTTGGGACGTTATGAATCCTTGTGTTAGTGCTTTGTGTTTCAAAGTTGAGTAAGATTCTGGCAAGTTTTGAATGTGAGTTATCGTTAGAGCCATCAGTCTTCGAGCCTTAGCTCTTTGGTTCTGAGTGCTAGCTAGTGCAAATCGTAGGGGCTTCTGAGCGGGTTCTGAGAAGTGAACCTTAGCTCCCTTCGATTTGGTTGTTTGCGAAGTGGCGTGTCTCAGATTCAGAGTCGAATCATTTTAAGGGGGGCGAGAATGTAACATTAAGAATGTGACATTATCGATTTTGGCATTACGGTACGACTTTTGTATTATGTTTTTGGGCCGTTTCCGGGTGTTTGGGCCTTCCCGGGGGAGTTTGGGCCATTTCCAGGGGAGTTTGGGCCTTGGGGGAAAAAGTTCGGGCTTTATGGGACCTTTTGGGCCAAAGGTAGGGGATCCTTGGCCCATGTGGGGGAGGGATTTGCGCAGCAGCCCTGCTGCCCCAGCGCCTCCACCCCTATTGCGCACCCCCCACTCCCCTCTAACCCTAGCCGCCACCTCCCCCTTGCCCCTTGTGCCTCCACCTCCCCATCCCCTCCATAGCCGCCATCCTCCCCTCTCCTAGCAGCTCCACACCTCTGCTTCCTTAGGGTTCTTCGTTTCCTCGCTCGGTGGATCGCCGATCCGGAGATCTCCGACGATTCGCTGCGGTTCGGGAGGAAGGAGCGGCCGGAAGGAAGGAAGGATTCGTCATCACTCAGTTCTTTCAGAAGAGGTAACGACTCGTGGCTCTTTTGGGGTGTTCTAGGTGCTGCTAGATGGGAGAATCCATGCCTAAAATTCATGTATAGGTGCATTTTCTAGATGGGATTAGGGTTATTGCAATTCTGTCAAATGTTGTGATCTCGGGCAGATTGGGTTCCTGAGCTTCGGGCTCAGTTTTAGCAATTTTAGAGGCATTTCTGATTGGCCAACTGTTATGAAAGTTGTAGGTAATTCAATTATATTTAATTGAACATCAAGAACGTTAAATTATGTTCAGTCTTTTAAAAGTTATGGCTGTTTTACCGAGCGTTGTCATATCTGTGACGTGATTGGGACAGATTGTGTTCAACTATATATTAGATAGTTTCAGAGGTCGATTCAGTTTTCATGAATACTTAGAAAAAGATGGGAAATATCCTAAGCTTCGAGAAAATGTACTCGTTTACCTTATTCGGATTTTTAGAACTCAAGTTATGCTAGTTGGAAGCCCGTTGTCCCGTTGGACAGATTCTCTGGTTTTCGGGTTTTGGGAGAGGGTTGCGAAGTCGATGTAGTGGGTTGTCCTTGTTGTTTTGTGGACATGTTGTTGAGTGTATTATACCCATGTGCAGGTGGTGTGACCCCGGGAGTGTCTTCAACATCTCGCCAATCCGTCCCGCATGGGTGAAGGCAAGTGTATTGTAATGTTTGTGACTGGAATGGCATTATGTTTGCATTATGATGCGAGTTAACCGTTGATATGTTTGCTTGCCATGTTTGATTATTGAATGAGATTAAGTGAATATGAATTTTTAGATGGTTATGCATTTGTTGAATTAAGAATGTTTACAAAGTTTATTCTATGGTATATTGGTGAGTATGTAGAGACGATGAGAATGATAAAGTGATGATTGTGAGTAAGAGGATATTGTGCCTGACACCTGATCGATGGAAGGTAAACAGTGTATTCCTTGCATTCATGGCATGAGGATTGGCCAGGATGGTGAGAAAGTCATAACTAATCCGGTAAGGTCAGTGAGAAAGTTATGACTAATCCGGAGCACCACTGAGAAAGACCTACCTCGTAGTTCCATCCACAGTCGTGAATGGGAGCGAGTCAGTAAGAGTAGGCACCTTCCACGGGATGGAAGGGAAAGTGGGTGCACACCGATGGGTGTGCACTGGGCAATACCAGTATGTGCTAAGCAAAGAGATGTGTGCATTGCATTGCATGAATGAAGTTGTTTAATGAGATGCTTATAATGTTCTATGAGATGTTTATGAAGATGTTTTATGAAATGTTTATGATGATGATGTATGAAAGGTTAATGAAGATGTTTATGGATGATGTTATTGTTTACTCCATTGCAATACACTTTGCTGAGTGATGAACTCACGCTTGTTGTTTTATGTTGTTTTTTTAGGTATCATGAACTCGGCTTTCGGGGAAGGGAGTTAGCGTCACATCTCCACATAATTTCATTCACCTAGACAACTACACACTCTCATTTGTAGTTGTAATGATTATTTTATTGCGCTAAACATGGATTATGCTATCTTGGGTGCTGGGTTTTATTGTTCCCTTCATATTTGTTCATGAAACGTTGGAGTTTAAATTACGGGCTTGAAATGATGCTATAACTCCTGTTACTGATGTTTTAGGTGTCATCTATTATGCTATTATGATGTGCTATTATTATTGTTGCTTAAAATCATGGAAAAACCAAGGAGATACTGCCGAATTTTCGATTAAACAATTAGCGTAGTTGCTGTAATTTATTGACAATTATGTGTTTTTGGTTGTGTCTAGAGCTTTTTGGGGGACATTCGCGGCATACTAGGTACCGGGGTGTTACCGTTGGTAGATCCCCCCAAGGCCCAGGTTTCCCCGGAAAGGCCCAAACACCCTAAAATGGCCCAAAAACGCGATATTAAGTCGTACCGAAATGCCAAAATCTATAATATCATATTCTGTAATGCCACATCTATCTTACATGGTTATTGATCTTGACTAACATCACCTTGCTAGTAGCAACTTGAATCACTTGGTGTACTACGCATGCTGCATATTAGGCTGGTCTGCGTTAACACATACTACACTGGTGCAGGCTGGAACAAGAGAGCACTGAATATTGCAATAATAGGTCCCTAGGGACCATTGGAGGTGCTCTCTGACCCCATACTGTACTTTTGCTGTATTTTGTTACCTTCTCTCTATGTTCCCGTACCATATATGAACTTATTTTCTTGCACTGCGTACTGTTTAATAAGCAACCATTGGGTTCCACTCGTGGTTATTCTGAGTGAAAACAAAGTCTACACTTTTTACTCGCACAAGTAAGTACATTTCTCTAACCTAATACTTTACGTATGGAACTACGTTCATTTTTTTGCCTCAATGGCATCTATCCAATGTGTATAGGAATTTCCTGTCTTACGTTGCTGAAGGTGGGCGACATAATGACAAACGACACAACCTGCTGGAGTGCAAGCACTTCAAGGTACAACTGTCTAGCATAGGATTTTTTTCCCGATATCTATTATTCATCGCGTAATTTAAGTTTCTTTGTTCACAGTGTCATCAATAGGGTGTGAGGACGTATGTGGCTTCTATGTGATGCATCACATGTTGAACCTGGTCGGCGGCTCACAACTTTTCCCTAAGGTATAGAATTGATTATTGCAGTACTGTCAATATAATATTGTCAATGTGATATATGTTTACATGTATAATGTTGTCAGCCTTTTACAATCAAATTTTTAAACTTAAATATATTAGTACACTACTTTCTATTTTGTAGGACCTTGATATCCCGTGAAGAGTCTAAGCAACAAAGATCTCAACAAATTATGAGACCACATATGCTAGTGTTATTGGACAGAAGTTATAGTGGAGGATGGTATATTTAGAGACCCGACAGGCTCTTACTAGTCCATATGTTTGTAAACAATATTAATGTGAATGTGATATACTTGAATGTTATGTGATATTGTGTTAGATATAGTTAATGTGATGTGTGTACTATCTGTGTGTAAAGAACTGTGTGCTTAAAAAACTGAATGAACTGATCACAATAGTCATCACAGTCGGTTCCATATCAAACTGATTGTGATGAGTGTGTCATCACAGTCGGTTCTTTAAAAAGAACCGACTGTGATGATGGTATCATCATTGTCGGTTCCATATAAGAACGGACAGTGATGATAATGTAATCACAGTCCGTTCTTGTATTGAATCAACAGCGGTGAGGGTGCCATCACAGTCGGTTCTTATATGAAACCGACAGTGATAATGGTGTACCCTCATCACTGTCGGTTCTATATAAGAACCGATTGTGATAGAATATAATCACTGTCGGGTTAAAACCAACTGGAATAGTGTTCTCTCATCACTATCTAATGACTTTGTGTCGCTACCAAAACTGACTGTGATAACGAGAAAGAACTGATTGTGATGTATATTTCTGAAGTAATGATTTGAAATACTTACGAAATAACTGTAGTTGAATGTAAACAAGCAACCATGTGCAGCAAATAGATTTACCCAAACGCCACCAAATGCATCAAATCTTTTAATTGATCAAAAGACTCCATCCATGGAAAGAATCTGAATTGTAGCACACAAAGAGCTCGCAAATATCACAGAAAGTGATGAGTTTTAATCACTTTCACCTAAATATCCTGTAACGTGAATATCACAGTAAAGGTCACCAATATCAAACGAAGTGTACACATTCATTCAAACTTTTCTAGTTACGCCACTAACAATTACCACATAAAACATGAAATAACATAGGCTTATATACCAACAATTAGTGAATGTTTTAAAATAGCTGCACGTCGTTGCAAACCGTGCCGTGCTAACTCAGTACATTCGCATGCGTGCCGAGTTGTGTCTATCGTGCTACCGGTTAGACTAAAAAACCCACTAGATGTCCACATCTATACGCATAGGTCATAACGTCGTGGAATCACTCCTGGTGTCTTTTTGTTGGGCAAGGGAAGTAATAAGGAAGGGGGCCCGGCGGCATTGTGTCAACATCAGGTTTTGTTTGAGGTCCTCTGGATTACCTGCTACAGTTGTCTGCTAGAGACTAATATACCATATATTATAAGGGAACACAACCGAGAGCAACCGGCCGCTCCACATTATCATTCCTGGATTTTCGCGAAAAGACCCTTCGGCTTTCTTTCTTTAAATTGTGGATGGGTCCCTGCGAGTATACCATACTCCCTCCGTTTCTTTTTATAAGGCGTATTTGGTTTCGTTAGGACAAGGCTTTGACCAACAATTACTCTATTAGCATATAATTTTTATGACACAAAATTGATATTAGCAGATTTGTATTCAAAAGTACTTATATATAATTATGATTTTGTATTGCATAAATGATATATTAATGAAGTAATCGTTGGTCAAAGTCTTGTCCTAACGAAACCAAATACGCCTTATAAAAAGAAACGGAGGGAGTATATTATAAGGGAACACAACCGAGAGCAACCAGCCGCTCCACGTCATTCCTCAGGATTTTCGCGAAAAGGCCCTTCGGCTTTCTTTAAATCGTGGATGGGTCCCTGCAGGTTACAAAAAGATCCTCCGCGATTTTTTGTGAGGGAAAGAAAAATGTTTCCGAATCGCGTTTAGGTCCCTCGTTCGTTTTTTTATGGAAAAAAACTCCCGTTAAACGCGAACGGCCCTTTTCTAATTTTTCAGGGTAGCAGTCAGGTCCAAAAACACAACAAATGGGGCTTCGCTCCTTACGTCTAGGTCCTTTCTCCATTTTTCTCGATTTTTTTTTGTTAGCAGAAATATGTGTCCGTCTCTATCTCTATACTTTTTTCCCCAACTCGATCTCTAATATTTTCCGAAACATGTATTATTACTCGGTGAACGCATAGAGTGTTAGACTCGACAAAAGAAGTTTAACATCTCTAATAATTTTCGGAATATGTATTATTACCCGATTAACGCATGGAGCGTTAAACTCGACAAAAGAAGGTTGACCGAATAATAATAGAGTGTTAACCAAATTCGTCAAAAGAAATATATTTATAACTCTATCTCTCTATTTTTTTTAGCTTGATTTCTAATATTTTCTGTAATAAGAAATATGTGTAAAGCTGTATATCTATGTTTTTTTTGCAACTCGATCTATAGTATTTTTCGAAGCATGTATTATTCTCCGGTGAACGTATACGGTGTTAAACTCACAAAAAGAAGATCATTTCTCCGCTCTTCCCGAGAAAGTGTATCCATTCGCTGAAAGTCCCTTCGAAAAAATTAAATTATGTTTATGTCTTTTACACGGTTATTTTTCGTAAAAAACTTTGATCAAATTTTGCATGACACGGCAATGCGCGCGACTTGTAATGACATAGTTGCAATTTGCACCGAATGCGACAGTGTGAAGCGTTTCTGTTGCAATGCAAAAAGAAAATGATGATGAACCAGGGATGTCGCATTCATTCTAATGATATGTGTGTGTCTCTATATATATATGTGTGTGTGGGGGGGGCCGGATCGGCTATCCAGAATCCCCAGTGTATTTCTGTACTAGTCCCAGATCAGTAGGTAGTACACACAGTCAAACAGTGATAAATCAACAACCATATCACGATTACATGTAACCAAATAATAAATAACACCAAATAAAAGCAAAGACCTTATGGTCGAGGTTTACCATTACTGCCTTTACAGGCTGAACAACTTGAATAACTGCAGCGGAAGACGATAACACCAAGTGATGACCCATCCATATGTCCACAGGCAATCGAGTGGGGAGCACGTCCTAGTCCTTGGAATCTTCTTTGACGGCTTTCTTCACTTCTGAGATATGTTTAGAATGTAGCATGTGAGTACATAAAGTACTCAGCAAGTCTGGGAAAAATGCATAATGCAGGGCTATCCAAGGATGGCTTAATATGGTTCTTTTGCGCAAGGCAACACTTTCAAAAAAAAAACTTTACATGTAATATTTTTCACAAAGCCATTTTCACAATTATTTGTACATTTGCAATTATTAATAACTTCTAGTGAAGGTTCTAACCACCAATCACTAGTATACAGGCTCTATCCGCCACATCTCAAAAAGATCAGGGTTCAATCCATCCACATGGCTCTGTTTGCCATGGTTCACAAAACAGGTTCAATCCACCTACCTGGCTCTTGCCGCTAGAAGTACACCCGAGAGTTCTAACCACTCCAGGATCCCAAATCAGCAGTTTTTAAAACAAAGAAATAAAGTCTACCAATATGAAAGCATTCTTCGCTTTGCCCTTGACCGTAGGCACGGCTATTCGAATAATTTTAACTCTGCAGAGGTGTACAACTTTACCCACAAGACATGATATTCTCTTGATGCCAAGCTATTAACACACTTCCCTAGGTGTGCCGGCAGAGATATCATGACAATGCCTTTACGATGTATACGCCTAACCCGACTCACCCGTTGAGGTTTCACCGCTGTTAGGGTTCTATCCACCCAGTACAGAAGCCCCCTCTTGCGCCGTGTGAGAAAAACAGTCTTGCCTCTATCCAGCACTCACATTCCATCATCTGGTGAGTCTAAGTTAGGTTTCTACAAATTATTCAGCCAGGTCGTACCATTATAGACATGTGGTTGTACGGTAATGCTTAGAACGGAGACAGACATAAGCATCGGTTCTTAACTGACTTGGGGCGGTACTTGCACAAACCAGGACCAGTGCTCTATCCACACCCGCCAAACAAACCATTCCGCCCAAGTCTAAAACATTTTTCATTTTATTTTGTAAACCAACGGCAATACTTTTTGCCTATAATTTCAAACACAAGTTTTCAAGAGTTAAAATAAATTCCCACCCATAGGTGCATACTGACCGATTGCGAGCCTAAGCATTTCTACTGTACTATTCTATTCCACCAATAGTTTATTTCATAAAACTACAAATCTTAGGGTTTGATTACAATCCTTATAATCAATTTTGTGATCTCCAATAATCTTTAAATTGCCATAATTTTACAATCATACGAATAATCCAATTCAATATAGTATTCAACAAGTAGTAAGTATATCATGGTACTATCATAACTCCAAAATCATATTAAACTACAATCATGTTTGTATATGAAATATTTCCCTTGAACTATAACTTGTATTATTGATTTATCCATCATTCATCCGGTGATCAATCTTATCATCTGCTAAGAATATTTCACCAAATCCTCTACTAAACCACCGAGAATACTGCACAATATCATCTCTAGTCATCTAGAATACAATCCACCGATAATACATAATATCATATATTTAACCCTTCACATTATCACCTCTAAATCATCTAATTTAATCCACCAAGAATACGTAATATTATCATTTACTAAACCACCAAATATTCTGGATTATTCACAATTCTCCATAAATGATTATCACATATTTATATTTCCATAATCATCTATTTCTTACACAGTCCGTTAATAATAATTCCCAACAAACACTAATAATCCAACTAACTCTGATTCTCATTTGATACTATTTTATCAACCCAAGGAATCCAATTCAACATATTATCTACTTGCATTGCAATGATCTATTTAATCCATCACGAATACTTCACAATACCATGCATCTTCCAATTTTCCCCCAATCCATACTAACTTTATTTTGAACTACTATTACTATCCAACTCCTCACTATTTCAATGATCACCATTCATAGATCCATTTCATATTAACAACCCCTACATCATCACTAATATTCATCTAACTCCAGTTTACATTCCATACTATTTGTTCCATTCAAAATGTCTTCTAAATAGTCATTCCCCTAATCAAAGAATATTTTCCCAAAAGTATTTTTTTATGGTGGATTACTGTACTAGGGCGACAAAGGATCATGGATAACAATATCAAGGAGGTATAAACAATAGGTATAACTAACAGCCTAACGTTAACATCATCCTTTTATATAAATAGCAATGCAATTTGTAAAACATGGTAAAACATTTATAAATTGTAGGATCAACATGCGTCAAGGAGACTTGCCTTCGATCGCGGCGGGAGTCTCGAAATCTACGAGGTTCAGCGACGGTGTCGACGGTTCTGGCGAACTCTTCGGCTACGCGCAAAACAGTACAACCAAATAAATAAAATAAAATAAATAAAATCCAAAAATTACAAAATTAGTATTGGCAGGTAGATCTTGAATTTAGGAATTGGAACGGAGTGAATTGGAGTTCGGATGCAAAAGATATGAGAGTTCGAAGTTTAAAAATGAGGGGAAAAAGGAAAATCGGGAATATTCCTGGAATCTTCTTTTCCTAGAATTACTGAATTTTGTGGTGTGTATGGCAAGTGGGCCATCTTTGTCATTGGGATGGAGCTTCTTCTTCATTGGTTCAAAGAAACAGAGGAAGGAATGGAGGTCACGGCGCCGGCGATGGAGGGCATGGCGGCGGCCGGCGAGTGGGGGAAAAGGAAGAGGGAGGGGCGGCGGTGCCATGCCCGGCGGGGCTCGGCCTGAGATGAGCCAGAGGGGCGGCGTGGCAAGTCGAGGTGGTGGCTCGGGTGACTGCGCAATGCAACGGCGGCCGGACGGCGCTAGCGGTCGGGCGAGGGGCCGGGCGGATGCGCACGACCATAGGGAAGGTGGTTGGCTGTTCGGCACGGCGCGGGCAAGTCGGAACGGTGACGGCGCGACGGTAAGAGGCGACGGCCGATGCAGACGCAAACGACGCCGGCGATGGAGCGCTCCGAGGCTGAGGCGAGATGCACGAAGTGCGGCCGGCACAAAGTCTGAGCGGCGGTCGGCCGGATTGGAAGTGGCCGAGCAATGGCGCATACATAAGCAGCGGAAGCCGTGATGGCGCCTGTGTACGGACCGATGAGGGCCTTGGCCGATGGCGGCCGAGGATTGGGAGGAGTGCGGTCGGGGCTGGGGAAGGTGGCACGCACGGCGGGGAAGCGGCGACAGCGACGAGCCTGCGGGGAAGGGGTGCGGCCGAACGGGAGTCCGGCAGCCGGGACGGCCGGTCGACATTGGATTTGGGGAAAAGCGCCAAAACAACAGATTTTTGCGGAATCGAGAGGAGCACCGCGTAGAATGCGATGAGTCAAGTCTAAGGGTGTTACCGGATTTCATAGGGATCGCCGGATTGGAAGAAATCGACAACGAATGTTGCTCCAAACGCCGACTTCAAATGCAAAATTCGTCGTGACCCTGGAACGAAATGCGAAATTTGTTGAGGGCTTTTGTTCGTGGCGCCGACGCGAACACAACGGCGCGATCGGAATTGCGAAAGCCTCACCGGAACAAAAGTTGCCACGACGACGTCGACGGAGGACAACCGGTGACGGTTTCTTTGCGTTTCCGGCCGAATGGAGAGGAGGGGTAGTGGGAGGGTGAGAGCACTGGAAAGAGGGCTCCGAGACGAAGAGTTGAGAGGTGGAAGCTCGTCGTTTCGTGAAGAAACGGCCGAGATATGGAGGAAAGAGTGATTTTCGGATTTGGGTGGATTGAGACATTTTCGACGGAATTTGGAACGAATGGAGGTGGGGAACGAGTTCTCCTCATCGATACCTTTCCAACGGATCTGGCCGTTCGCGATTTGGGGCTTTAATGAGGGAGTTATGAGCAATAAAACTGGAGGCACCAATGATGGAAGGAAACTGCTCTCCTCTGGACAGCAAAATCGTGGGGAAGAAGGTGAACAGTGTCATGATACTCTGACTCCGCCACGATGTCGTGCTACCTGGTTGGCCGGAATAAGTGAAGGGTTACGCGTGAGAGATAAAATAGCAAAAATGGTCTAAAAATCCCGGAAAAATTCCTAAAAATATTAGGGAGTATTTGGAACCCAATAAAATTAGTTTCATGAAATTTGGATGAAATTTGGAATTTAGAAACTTTTGGGACGATAAAATTGGCTTTTGACGAAATGCCGCGAGCGATAAAATACCAAAGGGTTTCCAAAAATCTTGGGAAAATTCCCAAAAAGTTTTTGGAATATTTGTAACCTAATGCAATAGGTTTCAGGATTTTTGGAGCATTTTCGAACTCGGGTGGAATTTCGGGTACAGACTGCAATTCGAAAATTCAATTTTTCGAACGATGAAAGATGGGACTCCAATTTCGGAAGGATAAGGATGCCAAGTTAATTTAAACACCAACGAAAAGACAAATTTTGAATTTAATTTAATTTAAATTAGATTTTTGCAAATGACCGAAATTGGAGATGTTACAATATATATATATATATATATATAATAGCCTGTGGTATTTTAAGTGTAACCTAAGCCATGTTTCTAGGTTACTCCACATCAAAATTTTAGTTAACCCTATGGTATTCCACTAAGTTCATACACCACGGACTCAAGCCCGGCTCATTACAATCAGAACACCCCGGCATCTAATATGCCCTGGATGTCACCAAACATAGACTAAACAACATCTAATAACCACATCTAAAGGTAAATTACAGCAAAGGAGTACATGCAAAAACCGAAAATTTCGGCAGCATCTCCTTTGTTTTTCCATGGTACGGAGCATCAACAATAAAATCACAAGTTATATCATAATGGGAAGCATCTAAAGCAGCAATAACAGGCGATATAGCAACTATTTAAGTCTAGCATAATGAATTTAACCACTCCATGATCTAAAACGAAGTAAATAATATGACCAAGCACACAAATAAGTCATACTCCAAGCTCTCAACGCATTAACTTATAATTACAACTACGAATGGCAAAATTGCATATATCTTAATGAGTGAAACTTTGTGAAGATGTGCCACTAAGCCCTTTTCCCACATGTCGGTTTCATGGTACCTAAAAACAACATAAAACACAAGCGTGAGTTCATCACTCGGCAAGTATATTGCACTGGGTCATACAGAGCAATTCAAATATTATCATCACTACATAACAAACTCAACATCTTGATCAAGTCATACTTCATATGCAACATCATATTCATGTCTCAACCTCATCGAGATCATTTCATCATCATCATCATGAATGCAATGCAATGCAATGCAATGCACGTGTCTCCTCGACGCAAATACGCAGATTAAGCCGAAAGTGCACACCCGCTTGCCGTCCACCCACGTCCCCCTTCCATCCTGTAGATGGACAGTGCCTACTCCTCGCTTCCACTTACCGCGTGGGTGGAATCACGAGGAAGGTCTTACATCCATGGCGCTTCGGATTAGTCATAACTTTCTCACCGACCTTACCGGAATAGTTATGACGTTCTCACCGCCCGGGCCAAGTTTCATGCCATGTATGCAACATATGCCATAATCATAAATAACTTGTACATTAACACATGGCATCGCAACATAATAAACCATATTCATCGTATTAATGGCAAACATTATAGCATGGCATGTGAACATATAATATATTCAATTTCAACTCAACAAAACTAGCAATCTACAACCCGCTACCCATTCCAATACACTTGCCTCAACCACGGGCGACGGATTGGCGAGAAGTAGAGGGCACTCCCGGGGTCATACCACCTGCACATAGGCACCACACACTCAAAATCATGTCCATGAAACAATACGCAAACACTCTTCTACCCCGACTTCGCAAACTACTCGCAAAACCCAAAAACAGAGGTTCTGTCCCGTCGGGACGGCAGACTTCCAACGAGCATAACTCGGGCTCTAAGACTCCAAATTGATTAAACGAGTACATCCTCGCGTACCTTAGAAAATTTTCTAACTTTTTCTAAGTATACGGAAAAACTGATTCGGCCCCTAAAGTGGTTTAATCTACATAATACCGTGTTCTGTTCCAATCTCGTCACAGTTTTTAACACGTTCGGTAAAATGAGCATAACTTTCAAACGGCTAGGCGGAATTGGACGTTCTTTATATCCACTGAAAGGTATTGAAATTACCTACAACATCCTCAATAGGAGGCCGACCAAATTCCGAATCTAAATTGGCGAAATCGCAAACCCTAGGTCGACTGCTCAATCTGCCCGAAACAGAGAACATGGCAAACTCTAGATTTCATCTAATCTACCCAATTACAGCACCACCAATTGATCTAAAAACATGATATCAACCCTTAGAACAGTACCTAGACCAACCCCAAGGATGCCCGTGGCTATACCTTCGCCTGACGAAGGAAGAACCAACGGATCTCCTCCCGGTTCGCGCGATCTCCTTCCTCGCTCTAAATCCACCTGATCTCCTCGTCGCGGAGCGCTCCAATGGACGGATCTGCGGGGTGGTGAGGTGGAGGACCCCCCTAGGGCAGCAAGGGTGGTGGAGAGGAGAGTAGAAGGGTGGTGGTGCAAAGGGGAGGAGGTAGGAGGAGGGTGGCACAGAAGGGGGAGGTGGCGGCTAGTTTGGGGGACGGTGAGGAAGTGGGGGCCAGCTAGGGCAGGATTGGGGGCGCACAAAGGGCAGGGGGAGGCGCCCAACCAGGTCTCCCACTCCCACTTGTGCCCAAACATCTTCCCACCAAAACCCACGACTCTTTCCCTTAGGCCCAAACTTCCCCGGAAAGGCCGAAACTCCCGGAATCGGCCCGGAAACGCGATTAAACGGCATAACGTAAAGTTTTAACCTCCATTTTCACATTTTATAATGTCACATTCTCCAATTTCACCTTTTACGGTGTCCCGACATTCTGTAGTGTCACATTCGCCCCCCCCCCTAAACAGGATTCGACCTCGAATCCGAAGAACGCCAAAATCAACAACAAAGTCCCCAAGGGACAAAATACTTCTCTGCAGCACAAAACATTCGCACAAAGACTCAAACCGGAAAAAACAACAAGTGAGTTCTCAAAACCAACACTTGGCGAGAAAATGTTGATTTAGCTAAACAGAGTGCAACCTCTCACGGTTCCACCGTCACTTCAATTCCCAAACAGAATCTGCCTTTCAACCACAAAGGGCCTCCATCAACCCAAAACGCCCTAATCCTCAATGCACAAACACTTCACACTACTATCATAACCAACCTGACTACCACACATCATTAAACTCAACATGACACAATCAAAGCGGGTCAGAATTCGTTTAACGACCTCTCTACATTACCGAGAATTACCATCGAGAGGAAAACTCATTAAGGCACATTTGCCCTTCCGATACACGATCATGCTAACATTTCATTCCATCCTCTCCCAGGAAAGTCTCAAACCCAGAGACAACTAGTTAAGACAATTGCTCACGGCAGGATAATTATCACCGAACTACCGTCAACTTCACTTCCACCCATCGATACTCTTAATAAAGGTTAAACCCATACATCCTCAACCTCCATCACAAACCACCCTTATACCACTAAGGTTCGACACCTAGCCCCAAGCTAGGATCGTAAAACCTTATCAAACCACAATTGGCTCATTTCTTAAGAGGATTTCGCCCTCACACAATAACACTTAGTAATCAAGCCCAAGTGTACACATATTTCGCATACTCAACCATAAACCAAGAACATTCATATACTCACTCCCATCTATAGAGCAAAAGAAGTACAATTCTTTTGAACCCAAGTGGACCACATACGACAACTCAAATCCAAAGCGTTAACAACCACTTTGGACAGAATTCGGCAACATCCAAGGAGCATTCATCATTTTTTTTCCAAGCCAAATCGCAGCGAAGCACAAATCCCCTACACCACAACCAAAATACCAGAAATTCTTCATTCTTTCTTTTCATACTAGAAAGAAATGGACATCTCGATTCATCACATGAATGCAAACTTTTCAAGAGCACTCCGGATTAGTCATATATCCATATATGACTTTCTCAACGACCTGGCTCAACGACTCCTTTATGATTAATTATGCATAAACAATGTCTCGTTTTCCTTTTCACCATTCATTCATCATGTAACAACAGTTCCGAATAGTCATTCACCAAATGACTTCTTCCTCGGTATCACATAATTGAAACACAATTAACATCGAAGGTTGTGGTAACTCATATAGACTATGACGGCAAAGATAGTCAATAAAGAAACACCACGTCGCATCCCATCCCACATCATTTGAAAACTAAACTTGCAAAATATTACATTTCAACCAAATTCAACATTTTTGAAGAGAACATCAAAATTTCAAGTCAAGCATCTGCTCCCACAACCGTCACAAATTTTCTCAAGGAGAGGGAAATTCATTTCCAAAAGGGAACACCTCACTAACAAAATCACTTCATAAAACATTTATAAAACCCACCTTTTTGAATCACTCGCAAACATCACACACATTATGCAAATAAATCCAACTCTAGTCAAAAAGAGTTACAAATTAAATCTCAAGAGTTTCCAATACAACCCACTATGTCCATCTGCTTCCTTTAAAATACTGATTCCAAAGATAATTCAGTGCGAACGCGAAGAAGCGCGATCCACTCAACAATTTTTGGGTGTAAAAAAAATCCAATACCAAACACTTTTCTTTTGGTTTCCATCAACTAAAACCAAGAAAACCAACCAAGACCGACCACAGATCGATAAAGAACATCGAAGGAATCCACCACCAATCTCTTCTATTCGACTCCAGTGGACTACCCGATCTACGATAGAAAGGGTAAGCACTCTTCTCCTACAGGGGTTAAAAATTCTTCGGTGATGGCGTTAACCGGCCACACCGTCAAACCACACCCTTACTATGAACAAAAAAAATGGTGACCGAAACCCTTCGGCACCACAACCCCACTTGATCAAACATATAGCATCCCAATCAATACTTTCATAAATATAACATCATACTTCATCAAAGTGCATCATTTAACATCAGAGCATAAATACAACATTTAAGCGTAAAGCAACGATACCCATACCCTTTCCTATCAGGCATCCATGTGTGTCAAATTTTAAATTAGTTATTCCACTTACACAAGTTTTAATGTTGCTATCCTATGACAAAATTTTAAGTGTAACCTAAGCCATGTTTCTAGGTTACTCCACATCAAAATTTTAGTTAACCCTATGGTATTCCACTAAGTTCATACACCACGGACTCAAGCCCGCTCATTACCAATCAGAATACCCGGCATCTAATATGCCCTGATGTCATCAAACATAGACTAAACAACATCTAATAACCACATCTAAAGGTAAATTACAGCAAATGAGTACATGCAAAAACCGAAAATTTCGGCAGCATCTCCTTTGTTTTTCCATGGTACGGAGCATCAACAATAAAATCACAAGTTATATCATAATGGGAAGCATCTAAAGCAGCAATAACAGGCGATATAGCAACTATTTAAGTCTAGCATAATGATTTTAACCACTCCATGATCTAAAACGAAGTAAATAATATGACCAAGCACACAAATAAGTCATACTCCAAGCTCTCAACGCATTAACTTATAATTACAACTAAGAATGGCAAAATTGCATATATCTTAACGAGTGAAACTTTGTGAAGATGTGCCACTAAGCCCTTTTCCCGCATGTCGGTTTCATGGTACCTAAAAACAACATAAAACACAAGCGTGAGTTCATCACTCGGCAAGTATATTGCAATGGGTCATACAGAGCAATTCAAATATTATCATCACTACATAACAAACTCAACATCTTGATCAAGTCATACTTCATATGCAACATCATATTCATGTATCAACCTCATCGAGATCATTTCATCATCATCATCATGAATGCAATGCAATGCAATGCACATGTCTCCTCGACGCAAATACCGGTATTGCCGAGTGCACACCCGTCGGCGTGCACCCACGTCTCCCTTCCATCCCGTAGATGGAGGGTGCCTACTCCTCGTTTCCACTCACCGCGTGGGTGGAATCACGAGGTAGGTCTTACATCCATGGCGCTCCGGATTAGTCATAACTTTCTCACCGACCTTACCGGAATAGTTATGACGTTCTCACCGCCCGGGCCAAGTTTCATGTCATGTATGCAACATATGCCATACTCATAGATAACTTGTACATTAACACATGGCATCACAACATAATAAACCATATTCATCATATAAATGGCAAACATTATAGCATGGCTTGTGAACATATCATATATTCAATTTCAACTCAACAAAACTAGCAATCTACAACCAACTACCCATTCTAATACACTTGCCTCAACCATGGGCGACGGATTGGTGAGAAGTAGAGGGCACTCCTGGGGTCATACCACCTGCACATAGGCACCACACACTCAAAATCATGCCCACAAAACAATACGCAAACACTCTTCTACCCCGACTTCGCAAACTACTCGCAAAACCCAAAAACAAAGGTTCTGTCCCGTCGGGACAGCAGACTTCCAACGAGCATAACTCGGGTTCTAAAACTCCAAATTGATTAAACGAGTAGATACTCGCATAGCTTAGGAAATTTTCTAACTTTTTCTAAGTATACGGAAAAAATGATTCGGCCTCTAAAGTGGTTTAATCTACAGAATACCGTGATCTGTTCTAATCTCGTCACAGTTTTTAACACGTTCGGTAAAACGAGCATAACTTTCAAACGGCTAGGCAGAATTGGACGTTCTTTATGTCCACTGAAAGGTATTGAAATTACCTACAACTTCCTCAACATGCGGCCGACCAAATTCCGAATCTAAATTGGCGAAATCTCAAACCCAAGGTCGACTCCTCAATCTGCCCAAAACAGAGAATGTGGCAAACTCTAGATTTCATCTAATCTACCCAATTATAGCACCACAAATTGATCTAAAAACATGATATCAACCCTTAGAACAGTACCTAGACTAACCCCAAGGATTCCCGTGGCCATACCTTCGCCCGACGAACGAAGAACCAACGGATCTCCTCCCGGTTCGCGCGATCTCCTTCCTCGCTCCAAATCCACCGGATCTCCTCGTCGCGGAGCGCTCCAATGGACGGATCTACGGGGTGGTGAGGTGGAGAACCCCCCTAGGGCAGCAAGGGTGGTGGAGAGGAGAGGAGAGGGGTGGCGGTGCAATGGGGAGGAGGTAGGAGGAGGGTGGCGCACAAGGGGGAGGTGGCAGCTAGTTTGGGGGATGATGAGGAAGTGGGGGGCGGCTAGGGCAGGATTGGGGGCGCACAAAGGGCAGGGGGAGGCGCCCAACCAGGTCTCCCACTCCCACTTGGACCCAAACACCTTCCCACCAAAGCCCACGACCCTTTCCCTTAGGCCCAAACTTCCCCGGAAAGGCCCAAACTCCCGGAATCGGCCCGAAAACGGAATTAAACGGCATAACGTAAAGTTTTAACCTCCATTTTCACATTTTATAATGTCACATTCTCCAATTTCACCTTTTACGGTGTCCCGACATTCCGTAGTGTCACAATAGGACATCAAGGATAACCAATGACTTGAAAGGAAAGGGAACCAGGTAGGTTCATCAATTATATTTGCAAGATTTGCTAGATTGAGAAGATCCAAAAAGGTTTAGTTGCAATGATTACAGATCACACTTATCCTTAGAAAATGATGGCATCAATGACAAGTTAGCATATATGTAGGCAGATTGAGAGATAATGCCTGATTTCACGTATAATGAGAATAAGTATCAGGTTACCATGTGATAGTTAGTCCACATGGTTGGCATCCAGGATGATACCATGTAGATCTTAGATAGACGATAAACCTTGATATCTTGATTTTGGAAAGTTAGAAGAAACAAGAGTTAGTTAGATTTGGGGTCAATAATTTGATGATAGATCGGATGTTTTGGCATCCGATGATACATAAGCATAAGGATCCATTTGATGGTTCATAATAGATCAAGTGATAAAATGATAGATAGGAGGCTCACACTTGCTTAGCTTGGAGGAGATAGACCAAGACTAAAGATCATATTTCAGTTGATATGGAAGCAATGAGGGGCAATATCCATGATGTAAGGATGATATTAGCCTTCTAATACGACACACGTGATGCTTAGGGCATGTCAATGAGATTCATATGCTTTAAGTGGAGTAGACATAAATGGAAACAAAGTATATATATATGTTAAGACCCGATTGTGTAAATCTGGACTCTCTGTGTATTTCACACTAGTCCAGATCACGCTAATGCACAAATCTCAACATAGATGAAATATCACAATGATACACAACGGAATGATAAATAAAAACTTCATCTATTAATATAACCTGTTTGGTTAACCTTATGGTCAACTTACAATATTATGCCTCGCATGTAAGACTCAAAAATAAAGAAAACTACAGTAGAAAATAAATAAAACTCATAGTAACCCATAAAAATGCCACAGACAACTGGCTGGGCTCGCACCATAACTGTTCGGCTCCTCCTGGTACTCCTCTACAAGAAAAGGTGTAGACTCCTCTTCAACTGGTGTTTGAATTGTTGCAAGGGGGTGAGTACATAAAGCACTCAACAAGTCATGCATAGAATACAAGTCTATGATCTACATGCATGGCTTATTCCAAATGAACGATTGAAGTGGTTGTTTTGCACAACAATTACAGTAAATAGATTGAAAAAGCAGTAAAATAAGTAATAACAATATTAAATTTCACAGTTATTTCATAAGTAAACCATTCCTCATCCTTAAACCTATTCACATTCCAAAGACAACTTGCGTCCAATTCCAAATTCATTATATCAAAATCTAACGCTTGATTATAATTCTTGAGCATTGTCCAATACTGTGGAGGATATACACTTTACCTACAAGATACAATCAATTCACCACAAAGGCGAATGACCATAACAAAGCCTTTACAATGCTTCATCTAGCCACAGTACTATCTGCTGAGGTTTCAACACTAATGGGACTGGTTACCATACTCAGGGTCCCCCTCTTGTGCCATGTGAGTCCGCCATTACACTCGGAACCCACACTGATGGTTGGAAAACAGTTTGTGATGACTTATAGTCATCATTGATAGTTTGATACAAATGGTTCACAAAACCATCTATGATGTGGTTTGTGAACCATCTGTGATGTTGATGTGTGTGGTAGTGAAGGTTGAGTACTTTCGTACTAAGCAAGACTTGTAATGTATTGCAAAGTTATAAGTATATGTAGGCTATGTCAAGGAAAGCTAACAGGTTTATTTGCATAAAGTGAATTTGAACATAAAAATCAAATAATAGATTATAAATGGAATTTATAGGAGCGGTTTTGACTAATATGTAAATAACAATTAAGAATAGCATTACAAATATTAACTGATAGTCCTCCATGATTGTGAGTAATAATTCGTCCATTGCCAACCCTTAGTAGTAAATCTAAAACAAAACTTTTCTGAGGAATATTTCTAATTCATCCCTTTTTATGAAAACATCAAAATCATCTAACTAGTGTCACTGCTCCAAGTCTCCTATGATCGTGGGTACAGCTTTTCGAAAAGTTTTACATTTTAGAGGTGCGCTTCTAAGCAAGAACTGATTGTGGTGATTACATTATCACTATCGCATGAAAACCAACCATTATAGAGCCTCCTTATCGCTGTCTAAAGACTTTGTATCGCCATCAAAACCAACTATGATGACAAAAAAGAACTGATTGTGATGTATGTTCTTGTAGTAGTGCCACAAGACATGACCATCATCCTTTTACCGCTATTTTCATGCTTCCTTTGGCATGCGGCTAGGAGGTCTTGACTGAACCTTTACATTGCCTTGGCCAAACTTCGCACCAACCCGGTGCCGACAAACCCTTGCTATGGTAGTGGAAATAAATATTTACACACATAGTAACTGTGATAGTTCACTCCTGTCCTTCACACAATAACCATGGTAGTTCACTCCTACCATAAACATTCCCCCCATGGCAATATCTACACTATTGTATTAACAAGTGTTATTTCCAACACCTCGGTGCGAACACTCCTTCGAGCAATCCTTCTCAAAAAGCTTGTACTACTTCGATCTTCTAATGTGCAAAGTTAGACTAGATAACTTAATTGGTTTAAGATCATCAGATACTAGCACTTGTGGTTGCATTGATTATCTTGGATTATACAACACTACGTTCGGTCCTTAATCTGACCCGAGCAAGAACACTCCCCCTACACTATGTGCAAGTCCATCCATCGCACATCCAGCTATTGCCATATCTCACCCACATCAAATCATAGTTTTGTTTTTATTTTTATAACAAAATATCTGCAATTCTCAACGCCAAACAGGCTTAATATTTTCTCAGCACAATGGGATTGGTGCAAAAAGATCCCATCCTCATTCTTGATCAATTTAATATTCAGAATAACATTTGCCTCTCCCAAGTCTTTCATATCAAAGCATCGAGATAAGAAAGCTTTGACCTCGTCAATTACAGCAGTGTTTGTCCCAAATATAAGTATGTCATCAACGTACAAACACAAAATCACACCTTGACCCCCACCATAACGATAATATACACACTTATCTATCTCATTAACAGCAAAACCAGCAGATGTCAAAGTTTTATCAAACTTTTCGTGCCATTGCTTAGGTGCTTGCTTTAGGCCCTACAAGGATTTTAATAATTTGCACACTTTATTTTCCTGCCCAGTAATCACATAACCATCTGATTGCTCCATATAGATTTCTTCCTCCAACTCTCTATTGCTCCATAAAGATTTACATCCATTTGATGAACGTGTAGACCATAGGAAGCAGCTAATGCAATGAGCACTCTAATGGTGGTTAATCTGGCAACAAGAGAATAAGTATCAAAATAATCCTCTCCTTCTTTCTGGATATAACCCTTGGCCACAAGTCTTGCCTTGTACTTATCAACAGTACCATCATGCCTCATTTTCTTTTTGAAAACCCACTTGCATCCAATAGATTTGCACTCGCTAGGATGATCAGTGATCTCCCAAATCTGGTTAGCCATGATGGAATCCATCTCGCTACAGACCGCCACTTTTCAATAGTTCGCATCAGATAGTGCATAAGCCTCTTAAAGAGTTTTTGACACATCATTCATGAGGTATACAATTAAGTCGTCGACAAAGGTATTCTCAACCCTTTGTGTCTTGCTCCTACGAGGAGCTTCTGCGACTAAATTGTTATCCTCCTCAGTAATATCTTCTACTGGTAGTGTATCACTCATTGGTTCAGAAATAGTGGTAGATTTAGTATTATTATTATTATTATTATTATTTTCAGTTCATGAAGTACTACTTGCTGATCTCATAGGATAAATATCCTCAAAGAATAAAGCATCTCTGGACTCCATTATTATGCTAGCAATAATTTAGAGAGTTTCGATTTTACTAGTAAAAATCTATAGGTCAGATCTTGTTATGTGCATATCCCAGAAAAATGCAATCAACTGTTTTAGGTTCAAGCTTTCTCTTTTTCTGCAATGGTATATTTACTTTTGCCAAACATCCCCATGTTCGCAGAAAATTGACATTGGGCTTTCTCCCCTTCCATCCCTCATACAGAGTAATCTCACACTTTTTAGTGAATACTCTGTTTAAGATAAAAGTTGCTGTTAATATAGCTTCTCCCCACCACATTTTAGGCATACCGGCACTCTCTAACATGGCATTCACCAAGTTTGTGAGTTTTCAGTTTTTCCTCTCAGCTACCCCATTTGATTGGGGAGAATATGGTGGTGTTACTTCATGGATTATACCATGCTCATAACAGAATTGGGAGAATTCTTGAGAGATATACTCTCCTCCATGGTCATACCTTAGTCTTTTAATTTTCTTTTCTAGTTGGTTCTCAACCTTAGCCTCATAGATTTTGAAGTAGTTTAAAGCTTCATCTTTTGTTTTTAGTAAATACACATAACAATAATGTGTTGCATCATCTATAAAAGTTAGAAAGTGCCTCCTTTTGTCAACAATCCATTCATCTCACAAAGGTCATAATGGACAAGATCTAACGGTGCCAAGTTCTTTTCTTCCTCTAATCCTTTAAAGGGTTTTCTAGGCTGTTTTGCTTACACACAAGATTGGCACTTTGATCCTTTGACAATATTACATTTTGGAATTAATTCTAATCTGGACATTCGAGCAATGCTATCAAAACCAATATGACAGAATCGAGAATGCCAAATATTGGCATCACATTTATTCAAACCAGTTGAAATATTCATATTATAGCAAGACTCTAGAGTACTTAGGCTGAACAAGACTCCGCTCTCATAGCCTTTCCCAACAAAGTTCCTAAACTTAGATATTACAACTTTATTCGACTCAAATACTAGCTTATAACCATCCCTGCATAGGAGAGAACCACTAACGAGGTTCTTTTTTTATTGTTGGCGCATGCTGCACGTTCTTCAAGTGGACAATCTTCCCTGAAGTAAGCCTCAGATCCACCATGCCAACACCAAGAATGTAAGCTTATGCGACCCATTCCCTATTAGGACGGAGGAAGCCCCAGCTGCCTGGTAAGAAGAAAACAAGGAAACATCACAACACACGTGAACATTAGCACCAATATCAACCCACCAATCAGTGGTTTGACATGCTGAAAAAACAACAGGAGAATTACTATACCCTCCAAAAGTCGAGGCCTCACCTATGGTCACGTTGGCATTTTTCTTGCCTTGTTCATTTGTCCTGTTTTTGCAATAGCGGCAGTCTTTTACCATATGACCGTCCTTTCCGCACATGAAACAGGTGATGTTCTTCATGTCCTTTTTCTCAATGTTCTTTTAAAGCTAGTTGTCTAGTTTGGTTTAGGAACTTTAAGTGCTTGCCATATGATTTCTTCTCGATTTATATTGGCATTATTCTGATTAGTTATTCTTGGTGTATCTTTTGCTCTTACCTTTTCTTCCACATCAAGGGCTACAATGAGATCCTCAATAGAAATCTCTTCCCTCTTGTGCTTTAAGCTAGTGGCAAAATCCCACCAAGATGAGGGGAGTTTGGCAACAATGCCCGTTGCCACAAACTTAGGAGGCAATTCACAACCCAAGTGCGCAATCTCGCCAACAAGTAGCTGGAGGTCGTGTGCTTGTGCAACAATCGACTTAGCTCCATCCATGCTAAAATCGAAGAATTGCTCGCACACATACAATTAGCGACCGGCTTCAGCCTCTACATACTTCTGATCAAGTACATCCCACAACTCAGTGGCAAATGTGTAATTCATATACACATCATAGAGCTGATCTGCCAAAATGGTCAGAAGGCAGCCTAGTGCAGTTTTGTTCGCACTCTCAAAGCGCATGTATCGCTTCAACCGTAAATGGATACTGTGGGTGGATCACCCACCACAGCCCCAATGACATGAGCCAAAACTTAGCTCTTGTTTGCCATCTATAGAAATTTGCACCAGAAAACCTCTCAAGCTTCATAGCGTCTGAATCATTAGCCATTGCTGAATCAAAAAAATATCGCAAATAAGGTTTTTGGATTGTTGGAAATGTGTGCAATATTTTTATTCTAGATTTTATATTGAGGCAAATATTACAGATAATAGTGATGCATACAGTAAATCTAACAGCAGGCTACACATTGTACATCCAAACATGTATAATTCAAGAAACAGAGTATGATTAAGTCAAACGATTACTAACGACTTACAGTTGGGCTTGATGAAGAACAAAATGATGCGTAGAAGAGGTCGTAGGAGAAGTCAAAGTCGAGGAAGCAGGGCAAGAGTGGTCGCGCAGATGCGCTGTCCAGAAACCTTATTGCCACCCCGTGCAGGTGAACTCTGCGGCAACGGCTCGGAGATACCGCTCACCCTCCTTCACGGTGCACAGCGAGTAGGAAGGCCGGCACGATCCAGCCACTCAACACCTCAGTACAGCTATCGTAGGAGCAAGAAGAAAGAATGGAATCGAAAAATTCAGTCATTTTGGCCTGGACTTCTCCATGTCTTATATAGCCTCTAACCAGTAACTATCTCCATTACTCACTAGTAACTAACAGCATTAAGCACTGGTAACTGACTGAATTTAAATAGACTTAATGCACTGGTAACTACTAATTCAAACAAATATAATGGTCATTATGCAGTCTCTTGACCAGTACAGAAAGCTAAACAATTACATAATTCAGCAAAATAAAAGGTGAATTCATCGTGCCAGGAGACACACTACGACGCGGCGCGGTCACTCATCGCAAGTCACAAGTCTCGTCGATTTTCACGTGAAAATACGCGAATGCACTCGCGCGTGCGTACATACGTTACAGCATCGAGATAAGAAAGTTTTGACCTCGTCAATTACAGCAGTGTTATTCTGAATATTAAATTGATCAAGAATGAGGATGGGATCGTTTTGCACCAATCCCATTATGCTGAGAAAATATTAAGCCTGTTCGGCTTTGAGAATTGCAGAATTTCCCCAACACCATATGATCTGAGTGTTAAGCTCCGGAAATATCATGGGTTAGGGAAAGATCAATTGAGATATTCACAAATTATTGGGTACCTTATGTATCTAGCTGGTGCCACAAGACCTGATATCTCATTTGCTGTGAGCAAATTAAGCCAGTTTACATCTAAACCGGGAGATGATCATTGGGAGGCACTTGAAAGAGTGTTGCGCTACTTGAGAGGCACAACATCTTACGGAATTCACTACACTAGATATCCATCTATATTAGAAGGATATAGTGATTCAATTGGATATCTAATGCGGATGAGATCAAAGCTACAAGTGGTTATGTTTTTACCTTAGCTGGTACTACAGTTTCATGGAGGTCTTGCAAACAGACCATATTAACGAGGTCAACCATGGAAGCTGAACTTGTAGCACTTGATACAGCCACTATTGAGGCTAAATGGCTTAGAGAGCTACTGTTCGACTTGCCATTGGTTGAGAAACTCAAAGATGCAGTAGATCCTAATGTATCTTGTGATAACCAAAGCAGTGTTGACTAAGGTTATGAGTACTAAGGATAACGCATGAAAGTCCTCCAAACATGTGAAGCGCGAGGCTCCGTCAAAATCATAGAAAATCTCAGAAACTTCGGAATGTAATTGCTGTGAATTATATTTGTCTTGAGAAAAATTTGGCGAATCCTTTTACAAAAGGATTTGCAAGGAAACTCAATTTACCATTGATCTATGGACATAAGGTATGAGGCCCATTTGAGTTTTTCACAACACAATGGTAACACATACCTTTTTCTTGATCCAGAAGTGAATCCCTCATGAATAAAGAACAATAGGAAAAACAAGTTGATGTTGTAACAAGAGAGTACATATTATTAGAAATTGTGACTGTGTCACTAATAGAGAAAATACTCTCAATTGTATGGAAGGTTGGCTTAAAAGCCTTATCATGTATTATAGTGTCAAAATGAGAGAAAAGAGTCAATTACTTACTGAGGAGTACCTATAATGAATACACCTACTTGAAGCATAACACAGTGAGAATTAGTCGCAGCTTCACGAGGATGGGGCATTCTCTAGAAAGCTCATGAGCGAACATGGGAGCATGCTACCATATAACAGCTCGAAGTATAGGCGTGGTTCAATAGCATCCTTGTATCGATTGTGATTGCAAGTGAAATCTGATCACAAAAAGCTATGAATTCAAGGCATAGTCCGATTCATCAACTGTGAGAAGATGAATCTTTGCTAATCTAGAGTGTAAGTTCAACCGTGCATGTGAGGACTTATACTAAATGATCGGTATATAAACAACATTTCAAGCATCGCAATGTTTGATATTGTTTTTATTGTTCACTTTGGGTTAATTTAAGTGTGGGATTATTGGAATTGGCCCATGCATAGTATGGCCCATAGTTCCTTTAATTGCAAAGAGATTGCATAGGTTAGTACCATATTGCGCTTAGCCAAAATGGAAGGAAGGCAATTTATATAGGTGAAGTCCTTGCCACTCCTTGAGTTATGAGAAGCATGACATATGGATGGTATGAGGAACTTTTGAGAAACACACCTGTAGCGGCATGTCTTGCAGCGTCTGTGTATGCTACATCTGTGTATTTTCGGCGTGAAAATCCGCGTGACTTGTGACTTGCGAAACGGCGACCGCGCTTGCGTCGTAGTGTGTATCCTAGCACTACATGGGTTTCATCTTTTATTTTGCTGAATCATGCAATTGTTTAGCTTTACTGCAGCTTGGTCGAGGAGGAATTGCATAATATTAGTGTTTTGTTTTGAATTAGCGTTACGCAGGTGCATTAAGTATGTTTACCAAATTTAAAGTCGATTACAAGTGCTTAATGTTGTTAGTTACTAGTGAGTAATGGAGGCGATTCTTGGTTGAGGCTATATAAGACACAGAGATGTCATAGGCCCAATCAGTGATTGAATTTTAGAATTCCCCTCCTTTCTTCTTCCTCTGAGAGCTATCACCGAGTCTTTGACAGTGGACGCGCCAACCTTCCTACTCGGCGTGCACCGTGAAGAGGAAGGTGAGCGGTATCTCGAAAGCCGTTATCGCGGAAGTTCCCCTAAGCGGAGGAGGCAATAAGGTTTGCCAGGCAATGCATTTAGCGCTAACCAGCTCTGTATTTGCTTCCTCGACTTCCCGAGTTCTCCCACGACCTCTTCTTTTCGGATCATTTTGTTCTTCATCAAACCCATTTGTCAAGATCTTTTGCCTTGTAACACCAGGCATCTAGTATGCCCGAATGCTTCTCAAACATAGACTAAACAACATCTAAATACTATAAATAAAGATAAATTATAGCAAAGGAGTAAATGCTAAAAAACCAAAATTTGGCACCATCTCCTTTGTTTTAACATGAATTGAAAGAACACAATAGCATAGCAATATAAAGGCAATATGAGAGACATCACAAAAAATAGAAATAATTAAAGGTATGGCGACCTTAGCAAAAGTCTAATTCTAAACATTTAAAGCTAATGCTCCATAGAGCCAAGCGAACAATAAGACTCTCTATACTTCATGAAGCTAAACAAAAAACAATAGACATCACACTTAATTTATTATCAGGACCCAATTGGTATTGTGATTGTGGGAACAATTGTGAGTGGCCTACGTGTAGAAGTGTGACTAATTCCCTTCCCCACATGCCGAATCTCATGGTACCTAAAACAACAAGAAAGCACAATGTGAGTTCATATACTTTCGGCAAGCATATTGCAATGGTTCACAAAAACAATTACATGGTTACAACAACTCCATATCATGTCTTTCATCTCATTCATGATCACATATCAATATCATCACCATTATGCTATGCAATGCGTCAAGATGCTCATGTCTCCTTGAAAACTCATACTGCGGTATGGTTGAGTACACACCCGTCGGTGTGCACCCACTCTCTTCCCAGCTTCCATCCAGAAGATGGAGGGTGCCTACTCTCGCTTTCGTTCACGCGGTGGAATGGAATCACGATATAGGATATACTCATTGGCTTTTCGGAATAGTCATAACTTTCTCACCGACCTTCCACAGGACTAGTTATTACTTTCGACGGCCTTAGACCATGTAACATGCCATGTATGCAAAATATGCCAACATGCATAAATAACCTTGTACACTATCCCATGGCATCATAACATAATAAAACATATTCATCACTATCATTGGCAATCATTAAGGCATGGCATGCCAGAGCATATCATGTATTCAAATTCAATCTCTCAATCTATCTAGCAACTACAACCCGCTACCCCATTCCAATACCTTGCCTCAACCACGAGCGAACGGAGTGGCGAGAAGTAGAAGGCACTCCGGGAGTCACAGCACCTGCACATAGGTACCACACACTCACAATCAAGTCCACAAAACAGTAAGCAAACCCTCTTCTACCCCGACATCGCAAACTACTCGCTAAACCCAAAAATAGAGGTTCTGTAGCGTCGGGACAGCAGCCTTCTCCAAAAGGCATAACTCGGTTGTTCTAAGACTCCGAATCAATTAAGCGAAGTACATCCTCGCGTGGCATCAGGAAATTTCCTAACTTTTTCTAAGTATAAGGAAAGACTGATTCGGACTCGTAGTGGTTTACATCTACACAAAACCGTGATCTGATTGATCACGTCACTGATACACAATACATTCAGTAAAAAACGATCATAACTTTTAAGCGGCTGGGCGGAATTGGAGCGTTCTTTATACCCGCGGAAAGATATTGAAATTACACACAACTTATTCAACAGCCGTACAGACCCGAAATTCCGACTCTAAATTGGCGAAAACCCCAAATCCTAGGTGTTCAACGACTGCTGGTGCTACCCCGGAAACGAGAGCAATTAGTGGCAAACTCAAGATTTCATCTAATCTACTCAATTTCAGCACCACCAATTGAGTCTAAAAACATGATAATGACCCTAAGAACAGTACCTAGACCAACCCCAAGGAGTCCCATGGCCATGCAACCGCCAGCGGCCTTGCGAAAACCCAATAGATCTCCTCCCGGTTCGCGTGATCTCGTTCCTCGCTCCAATCCCGCCGGATCTCCTCGTCGCGAGGCGCTCCAGCGGATTGATCTTCGAGGTGTTGAGGTGGGGATCTCCCCCTAGAAGGCAGCAAGAGGAGGTGGAGAGGTGGGTGGAGGGGTGGTGGGCAATCTTGAGCAATATGGGGAAGTGGGCGCTTCTAAGGAGGAGGTGAGGGAGGTGTGGGGCGGCTAAGGGCTTGTGGGGCGCAAGGGCAGGTGGCAGGGGTGGGGCGCAGCAAGGGGGCAGGGGAGGCCCCCAACCAGCACTCCTACTCCCAATTGGACTCAAACTCCATCCACACCAAAGCCCACGACCCACTTCTCTTAGGCCCAAAACTCCCTAGGAAGGCCCAAACTCCTAGAAAGCGGCCCGACTGCGCATTCATTAACCTCCATACCTTATGGTTTCCAACCTCTAATTCCATATTTCATAATGTGTTTGACCTCAAGCATTCACATTCATATAAGGTTACGACACTCAATTGGTGTCTATTCTCCCCCTTAAACAAGTTGTTCGACCTCGAATCCGAAGAAGCATAAAATCAACAACAAAAGTCCCCAAGGGGCGGAAGACTTCTTTTGCAGCACCAAAACATTCTCCACAGGGACTAAAACCGAAACAAATGACAAGCGAGTTCTCAAAACCAGCACTAATGAGAAAATGTTGGTTTAAGCTCAACAGTGCAACCTCTCACGGTTCCATCTTCACTTCAATTCCCAAGCGAAGCATGCGTTTTCAACCACAAAGAGAGCTCCATCAACCCAAAAGCACATGAAACCTCGATGTGGCAAACACTTCATTAAACTCAACATGAGCACAATCAAAGCGAGTCACAATTCCTTTATGACATCTCTACATTCTCGAAAATTTTCTATCGGAGGGAATAACTCATTGAGGCACACTTGTCCACTTAGATACACGATCATGCTAACATTTCATTCCATCCTCTCACAGACAAGACTCAAACCCAAAACAACTAGTTAAGACAATTGCTCCACGGCTGGAGACAATTATCACCCAGGAACTACCGTCAACTTCACCTTCCACCCATCGCTATAATAAAGGTTAAGCCCATGCGTCATCAACCTCCATCACAACCCACCCTTATACCACTAAGGGTTCGACACACTAGCCCCAAGCTAGGATAAGTAAAACATACGAACCACAATTGGTTCCTTTCTTAAGAAGGTCGCCCTCACACAAAAACACTTAGTTAACAAGCCCAGAAGTGTACACATATTTTAGCATATTATCAACCATAAACCAAGATCATTTATATCACCACTCCCATCTATAGAGCAAGAAAGTACAATTCTTTTGAACCCAAGTGGACCACACACAACAACTCAAACCCAAAAGCATTAACAACCAAATTTGGAATGAATTCTGCAACTTATCAAAGCCCAATCACAAGGAAGCCTCAATCACCCTACACCACCACCAAAATACGAGAGAAATTATTCAATTTCTTTTTTTCATACTGAAAGAAATGGACATCTCGATTCCATGACATGCATGCACACACTTTTCAAGAGCACTCAGGGATTAGTCATATATCCATATATGACTTTCTCACCGACACAGCTCATCGACTCCTTTATGATTAATTTTATGCATAAACAAACCAGTCTCATATTTCCTTTTTCACCATTCATTCATGTTAGCATGTAACAATCTAGTACGAATAGTCATTCACCAAATGACTTCTTCCCTCGGTATCAAATAATGGAAACACAATTAACATCGAAGGAGTTCTTGGAAATTCATATGGACTATGACAGCATGACATAGTTGTGATAAAACATACCACGTCGCATCATCCCACATCAATTGAAAAGCTAGACACTTGCAAAACATTAAAACATCCAAATCCAACATTTTGGAAGAGAGCACAAAAATTTCAAGTCAAGCATCTGCTCCTACAGCCGTCACAAATTTTTTCTCAAGGAGAGGAAACTTATTTCAAAAAGGGAACACCTCACTAACAAAATCCTTTTATAAAACATTCATAAATTCCACCTTTTTGAAGGCACCTATCATGAACATCACACACATTATGCAAATACCAAAATCCATCTCCAGTCAAAAAGAGTTACAAATTAAATCTCAAGAATCTTCCAACACAATCCCGCGTGCAGAAACTTCCTGCTTCCTTTAAAATTTACTCCAAAGATGATTCGGAATTCTGACGACTGAAGGAAGCGCTGATCCACTTCAAAGACTTTTGGAGTGTACAAACCATACACATAGCACAAATTAAAACAAAATAGCCAAAACCAAAGATTGGCAACAATAGCTACGGGAGTTTTAGGAAAACTCGGAAACACAACACAAGGAAGTACCTTGACCGAAGGCATTCAACCAAAATGACAAACAACCACACCAGTTCAAAAGAGTTTTAAACACCCATTTCAAAGCATGAATCCCACCATAACTTGTATTCCACTACACTTACCATTTTAAGCGATTCAATAATCTCTATTTACTCATCAGAGAGGAGTCCGATCGGAATTAAATGTAAGAATTCTTACATACTACAACATTTTCTTTCTCTGGTTACCATTCCCAACACTTTTAATTAAGGTTTAAGATGCTTATCCACAAAGACACCCAACCATGGCGACATTGACATGATCGCGGATCACCAAATCCATATAACCCACGTCTATGGCTATATATTTCAAACATAGTACTTCAACAGCTACTTGAGCGACTTGCGTCAATTGGCCTATGCTCAATTTATACTATCCATAAATCAAAATCTTGACAATTGAAACTTGTTCAATAAATAAAATGACTTCAACAATTAAGTAATATCTCTACAAGATAAAATTAAGTAAATAGGATTCTAAGGTATGCATTTCATTAAAAATTAAAATCTTGCATCCATGATTATTATCCCATTTATTCATCCCATCACAACATGTACTCGAGCATAATACCCACAGTTGTTACATTTTTCTATCTATTGGATGCAATGGTTTCCAACCATTAACAACACTACCCAAGGCATCAATATCAATTCTTTTGCATAATCATCAATCAAACAACATTACTTTTTAGCTACCTTACACATAGAGTTTGCAAACACAAATTGTCACTAACACAACATACTCCAACTATTAAATTAGATTTAATAAGTTAGATCAGCGACAATGTTCTTAACAACATCATTAACCAAAAAGTCTTATGTCCTTCTCAATTGAGTATCAATATCTAGCATTGTAGACACACAACTGTATATCACTTCCAAATATACTAGTAGTTTGGCAACAACGTAAATAGCAACTCTAATCAACTTCCAAATTAAAGTCACTAAGTGTAATTAATTCCCGGCATTTAATATGCGAATGCTACCAAACATAAGCTAAACAACATCCTAAGTACCACAATTAAACATAAATTCCAGCAAAGGTTCATATGCTAAAATACCGATATTTAAAGTGGCAAAGATCTCATTTGTTTTTCCATGAATTAACTTGCAATCTCCCAATATCATGGCAAGATATATATCATAGCAATACCCACGACATCTAAAAACAACAACATAAATGGACATAACATCCAAATTCGCCAATAATATTTTCCACGCTTTAACCACTTTAACATAAACTACCTCTAGAAGCAAATGAAGGATTTACAAGCATGCTAGATTAAACCACTTTACATTAAGTTTAGGGCACAACTCTTAATATCATGTCATCCAAGTGGTTAATTATGGACTATGATGGTGGAGCTACGTATGTAGAAGTGTAGCTAGATCCCTTTTTTTCATATCATGTAGCCGATGTGATCAAAGGCTAATTCTAAAAACAACATAAAAAACACAAGCATGAGTTCAAAACTTTCAAAGCAAGCATATTGTAATGGACAACAAAGATCATTTACAAGACAATAATACCTCACATCACATATAACATCTCATACTTGAGCACATAACAACATCATCATCATTACAAAAAATGTATTGCAATGCAATGTTATGCTCATATCTCCCATGGAAACTCATCACTGGGTATGGTTGAGTACACACCGTCGGTGTGCACCCCTCCTCCCTACCTTCCATCCTCAGAAGATGATGGAGGGAGTGCCTACTCTCGCTTCCACAACCCACGGTAGATATTGGAATCACGATGTAGGACCTACTCTAA